>JAHQIW010000957.1:0-225798 GCA_019055375.1 Parelaphostrongylus tenuis | reverse complement strand
GCGTTTATGATCGATCGATCCGGCTGCCCGCATCGAATCTGCGGCCAGCGGACACCCCATCCAAGGTTGGACGGTAACAAGCGCACGGAGTATGTGAAACCTGATCTTATTTTGCGTGCTACACTGAAGTGAAACGGTTTTCCCAGAAAATAAGCACAACGTTAGAATCGTCAAAACTTACGCTATCAAATGGTTAATCATGCCCTGAAGGAAAAGCTCTGCCCTGAGAGAAAGACGCCTATGCGAAGCAACAAATGTTTCCCATCAGGTGAAGCGTTACAAAAAGGTTGCAAAAAGCGGTCACACACAGCTCAGTAGCCAGAAATTTGAGCTTTTGATTATTTATCAAAAGTGCAATGAAAAGTCTTTGTCTAGTTAAAGCGGTCAAATCTTCATTTGTGGCCACATAACGGATAAATAACGAATTTTCTAATAAGAGTTATGGATGTATCTGGCTCCGAAAAATGGAAAAAATCAATCACCTGTAGTGTGGCGGTGGGTCACGAGTGATCACCAAGTACTTTTGAACTCATTTTTGATCTTTGAATTTATCCAGGTTTCTGCAAGAGTTCGATGCGCCGACATCTTCAAGTGCTGTGCCTATTATAATGATGTGATTGACTTATGGTCTGTTCAAGGGTTCTTCTACAACCCCGATACACGTGTTTCGAACTCACAGTCTCGTCATTGGGGCTTAGCCGGTTGTCTTCGTCTTCAGCCAGTCCTCTCGGGAGCCCTTACTCTCCCTATAACGAGGTACGTGACGACGATCAGTTTACATTGCACTGCCGTGAAGTGAAAAATCACAAGGTTGAAACACGTGTATCGGGTTGTACAAGAGCCCTTTAACAGACCACATGATAAGTTGGGTCAGACAATAATCATGAGATTTATTGAAATTTGAGCGTGTTTCTCAATGAAACACTCAAAATTAAAGTACAATATCGCACAAATGCCAGCTGAGAGCAACCGAGTGTCGGAAATAGCCGATTTCGTGATTTTTCACTTGACGGCAGTACAGTGTAAATCGTTCGTCGTCATTTACCTCTATGTAGGGAGAGTAGGGGCTCCCGAGAGAATTGGCTGAAGAGATATGACGAACGAGTTCTGCCAGGCTGACAGGACTGTAAGGTCGAAACACGTGTATCGGGTTGTACAAAAGCTCATCAACAGGCCACATAACATATTGGCTTAGATAATAATTTATGAGACATATACATCTGATTGGCTTTATCCTTTACAACTACGGTATTTTTGAGATTAAGTTTGTCGCTCCCCAACTAATAGAATTACCGTCTCAACCGCTAAGGAAAATTATGTACTTTTGCATTTGACTTAGATGGTCATACAATCAGTTACGAACAGACCGTCCTCTCAAAAGTGTCCGATGGTCTCTCTATCACTGCTACCGAACTTTGACAATCGCTGTTTCGAACAAACGTTTTATAGCTATGCATAATTGGCTGTAAATGAAGGGCAGAATGAATGAGACTTTATCACCGCTAGAGACATGTCTTGTGTGGGCGTCAATTTGCATTTGAACCTCAGTCGAAGAACTTTCAACGTTTCGTGTTTAGTAGAAATGGCTAATTTCCGTTAGTAAGGCATTCCCCTCTATGTTCTACACAATCTTAGTTGTTCAAGACATATTTTTTACTGGCGTGCGTATCGTATGGAGGGTGAGAAGAAAGGTAGTGAACGAGAATACTCTTCAACTGGTTTACGGTATCACTGTGCTGTAAGGGCTTTCACATAGATTAAGTCAAACATTCGAAAATTAAATCTAATTTGCTCAAGCTTTTCTCGGATCACTTTTACGAATCTACACTCCATTCAGCAACTCAAATAATTTTTCATAATTTTTTGCGTGGAATAGATGAAAAGGCGTTCATCTACACATCGACAGTAGGTTAATGATCGAAAATTTATTACTAAGGCCTCCACCTCAAACATAGAGTCAATATCAAACTTTGGCGCCAGTTTTACCTCACTACCAACCCTCTCATTACTGCAAATATTTCCCGGATCATCTTGAGATTGAGCAGTTTAAGCATGCATTCAAAAGTGCAATGACCTGACGCGATTTCATAAGAGATATCAATCGAGAACCTCTTCCTAGTACCCTAGATACTCTAGAAAAATTGGAGGATTTTTGTATTGTTCAATGCGCATTTTCTTGCAAATATTTGGTATACAACTTGCCCACACTTTCTTGAGATGGAGCTATCGTGGAAACAAATTCGCTTGCTACTCATACACGAATGGTGCGTAGAGAAAATTGCTAGTGAAGCGGCGCGCAAGATCAATGGATTTTGAGGCTATGATACGGTTTGCAGAAAGGACGGCTAGAAAGGAAATCACGAAATTTAAAGCTGATGAGAAGAGTCTGGAGAATCAGTCGCTCTCGCGCCGTGCACGGAAAGCTCCATTAGTTTTGCGCGTTGCTTCACTAGTATTCTCCCATACGTGTCACTCGTGTATGAGTAGCAAGGCAATAAGTTCTCACGACAGCTTCATCTTAAATGAAATATGGGCAAGTTGTATGTGAAAATGTTCATAAGAAATTGCATAATTGAACGATGCCGTAATCATGCAATTTTAAGTACTGTCAATAAATATGGTGTTTATTGCTTCAGTACCAAAAGTAATGGACCGACTTAATAGAATACAGAATTGGCAAAGAGATGTTCGGGCGATAACAACACTCATCCGAGCATCGCAGAAAGAAGCTAAAGCGAACTCTTTTAGATGAGCACTATGTGCGACCGAATGCTTCTGGTTGAATCTGCCGATTTAAGCGTCTTACAGTACAGTGCATTCTACGTTCATTCACTTTTTATCTACGTATCGCTAACCTACTTATAACGGGTTTTGCCAAGTGCTGAGCAATTATGAGCCACTCATCACAAATCTGCTCGATTAATATGAAGCTACTGCAAATCTGATTGATTTTTATGGAACAATAACTCTTTATTAAATTGTATTAGTAGAAGTGTAATGATGTCATGACTGAATATAACTGACGAGGACTTTTTGACAGCATACCTTGAGTCGCAGAAAAAGTGATAGCAAAGCACGACATCCGATAATGTAGTGATCAGTACGTCCTCCGAGATAGGTGTGATGCGTTCAACTCCCACTTAGGTTACAGTATCTTGCGTATCACTTAACGTTATGCACGCCTCAGCACTCTGATGGACATGCCGTCCAGGAAAGTCAGTTTTGACCTTATTATAAACCCCTAACTGCGCTGCTCAGAAGTGGGTTGGCATTTGTAGAGATAGTAATGATGTGGACTTCGGTCGATTCTTATCGGCCATAGTCATAAATAAGTAAACTCCGTCTTTCACCTGTCACATGCACATTCCTAAACAGCGTTATCTATCTTATTTGCCTGATTATAATACTTTTAGTATCAGGGAAATTTTTTCCTATCAGTGTCAGTTCCGTAGGCAAGGTGCCAGTTTTTACAAAGCGAAAACCTTCGCGGAAGCCCAATTCGAGCAGGTAGTGATTCCTATCATAGGTATCTAACGCTATTGCAAACTTGAATAATTTTTTCGCTGCTAGGATATTGAGCCACAGTGTTTCTTCTTGGTACAGATTCTAAACTTTTGCAAAAACAGGAAGTCTCATTTTTCATTATAACAATTGTAATAACGGTTTTTGCGGAAAAACAAATCATTTCCAGTTGTTCGAAAAAAAAATTTAGTGACTAGCACTGCTGGTTTATGATTGAAGTTTCTATTCTTTTTTCTAAGGTAAAAAAGATCCTAGCTTCGAGTGGTGGGAAACTCTGCCTCGTTCAGTAAGCATTTTAATCTAATAAAAATATTGTTAGTTTTTCTTTGAGTGGCAAGCGATGAAGAAATGATTCCATTCTTTGAATGAAGACTTTCCACGGAATTTTGCAATCATTTGAAAGCTTAAATTTTGTGCTAAAGCGCTGCTCAGCAGTTTTTTTCAAAAAATCTTTTTGTAACGCTTCAGTGGAAGGAAACATTTGTGACTCACACGCGCATGTTTCTAGCAAGACAGAGCTCTTTCTTCAGACTATTAGTAATGATTTGGTAGTGTAAGATTCAGCAATTCCAACACTGTGCTTATTTTCTGGAGAGACTGTTTTTCTTAAGTGTGACAGGGAAAATGAGATAGAGCTTAACGTATTCGACACTCTTGTTTACCGGCTAATCTATGGTCGGAGAGTCTAGCGGCCGTAGATTCGATGCGGCGGCCTTCTGTCGATTAATCGAAATGCGTTGACTAGTCACACACGAAGTGCGACTTTCGTCATTTGATTAGGGATTTCTTTTTCGCTTTAAAAGAAACTTCTCATCAAAGGTATAAGTCTGACACTACGAGATTTCCTCTACACCTTTATATGCTTTTCATGTTTCTAGCGAGTAAGAGTAAAATTGCGCGGCTGATATAAAACATCAGTTTATTTCGAATTTTCAGCGTAATAAGAGGGTGTTTTCAAAAAAGGGCCATATAGCACTCTAGCCAAAAATTTAAACTTTCGAATCATTACCAAAATTCTTACGAAAGTCTTCGTCAGCAAGGGGGATCGTCTGTTCATCCCGTGCTCTCTAACGGAAATTACCGAAACATTTTTGGTTAAGATAAGTACCATCATCTTCTTGCATTTGAATCTATCAACGGTACTTGAACCTTAACTGAAAAGACGCCACAATTTGTGCGTGCTCGTTACAAGAATGAACTAATCGCTTCTCCTTACTCGACAATCACATACGCTGTTTTTCATCCATAATATGTCATGTATAGGCCAGTGTGGCGCAAAGCTGGCCTGCCAGACACACTGAGTCCTTAGTCCGATCCCACACACCACTTCACAAATCCATGATCCCAATCGACAGTTTGGTACTAGGCTTGCATTAGAGAATAGTCACATTGATTTGAAATATCCTGTAGGCAGCCATGTAATGTCACAGTCCTGTATTGAAATACCAGTTTCTTGAAGACGATAACTTCCGAGAAACCTAATCAGGTCACGTAGTGATTCCATACTAAAGCTTTTCTACACACTATTGCGAGATATTCTAGGCTACTGATCTCACTCAACCTAAATAATAATTTCTCTGCTAGGATACTGAGCCACACGGCTTTTTTTTGGCATAGATTTCAAATCTTTGTAAAAACAGGAAATTTTTTTTTCATGTTGACAATTGAAATAATGGGTCTTATACTAAATGCAAATTGTTTGTAGTTCTTTGAGAAGAGCTCCTGACTATCACTAAGGCTTCACGATCAAACATATTCCTTCATGATTTAATTAAGCAGCCTAATCTTTGCTGATAGAGGACTCTATCCCGTTTCGTATGTATTTCTATCTAATGGAAACATTATTGGGTAACATGTTTGCCATTATCTTCTTGTCACTTATATCTATCATCGGTCTTTTAGCAGCGACCTAAAGGAGTGCATCCAATAATCTGTGCTTTCCCGCTTTAGGAATGAACCTTTCCGTTCTCTTCACTCGACGAATACAGACAGCATGCTGTTATGCCTCCATCCCGGGTACCGGTTCACGAGGCTCTTGATCCCATTCGACAATTTGGTACCAGGCTTGCTATGGAACAATAGCAACATTGACTTGAATCTCCAGGCCACCACCAAATAATTGCACGGGCCAGTTCATGAGTTCAAATACCTTTGACGTTGCTTGATGAAGCCGAATGAATGGCAGGTTCTCAGAAACTAATCAGCACCAGAAGCTTTATTCTTCAATCTACACATAGCGTATTAGAGATTTTCTTGAACAAGTCTGACAAACGAATAGGTGGGTTTTCGTCTGTTCATTCAACATTGTCTGGTAACTCTGGTTTGTTTGGTTGCTAACTCTGTTTCTCACGAATACTCGATAAGAGACATAAATTACTGTGTCTGCTTAGTATAAAACATCTTACTGCTAAGGGAACGACCTGCCATCAATGTCGGACGTAGTCATGGATTTATTTTATCGCCGTTGGAAAGGCAACTCAATATTTCGTTTTAGAGCTGTTCCCAAGTCGACCTTCTGGCAAGCTTGGCACTGGTGACTAATACATATTGTTGACGAGCGGACACGGGGTCCTTATAAGACGATTAAATCACAATCGTTAACTTTTCGGCTATTCTGCTTTCCTCATAGCCTAGATCGACGCGCAGCCTACTCAATCAGAGATTATTATAACCCAAAATAAAAAAAGAAAAATTCGGTGCGCAAATATCGTTCGCATGAAAAAGCTGCTTTTTTAAGCGCTTACTATTTCGTTCATATCCTATCTTCCCGTTATTAGTGGAGACCGTGGAGTTAAAAAAGTGCTTGGCTCTGGTCAAAAAATCCGCCTGAGCATGACGCTAAGATTATATGTGATCACAAAACACTCCTCCTCAAGTTCATTTTTTTCTGCAACTTCCTGAAAACTGATGGACATGGTTTTGGCCTTGCCCCAATTAACAAATAATCAATATTGTTTGTGTAATTGATAGTGTTTCGATATTCTACGTTCTGTATATGTGGTCATGAATCTCAAATGCTGCTCAAAAACGCCTATGACTCAAATGGCCATGGTAAAATAGCTGATTTCGTATACATCGCTCATCTCAGTCTTCCTCTGTTGGCCCTTACCCTTTCGAAACAGAAGTGTTTGAGCTCGTTAGTGTTCAACAGTAATCAACAAACGATTCAGGATTATTGCAAACATGATCGCTGAATTTTTGAAATTTATTGCAAATACTTCAAGATTTTTTGTGCTGATGTTTTTATCAACTTTGACGATATCACAAACCCACCAAGGGTCTCGTTTCTGGAGAAAGTATACCTTCATTACAATTCTTTGAAGTTTTGTGTAAGTGATGAATTGGCTTCCGAAGTATTTATTAAAATTAGGAATTGATCGAATCATCGTACTGTTTTCTGTGTCAAAAGAGTGGAAAATGTTATTGGACTCGTAGTGATCAATACAAGGACTTAGGTCAGTATCCTAGAGTCAGGGCAAGTGTACCTTTTTATGAAATGCAATTCTATTATAAGAGAGTTGAATTGGCTCTAACCACTCCATTCTTGATATATTATGTCGTGTCGACCCGATGCATTATTAAATCGTACCTAACCATTCTGCAAATCGCATTGTTTTGAGAAAAATGCTAGTCATCCATATACTTACTTCATCGCGTCGAATTTTTCGTGAAAAGGATTATAGATTTTTGCTAAGATAAATGTAGATTTTGTCAGAGCTTTATGCAGGTGCTGATTTTTGTTCTCCTTGAAATCGGGAGAGCTCTCAATTATTCTCCTCTCGTAGAACATGCGACATTTATAAGCCAAAATGGATTTCAGTCTCTTTCATGACAGTTATATTGAAATAAAAGATGCGATTGAAATACTAGGAGTTTTTCAATCCGTCAATGATGTGTCACACATTCAACTTCACTAAGCATTGTAGAAATAAATGGTTAAGTTTACACAATGAATTAAGGATTATCGTCGGCTCAGTTCTTTCTTTCTCCTAGACAAATTTTTACTACTTCCTGACATGAGAGAAGTGAAAACTAGTTAGCGCTCGTGCGTCATTGAAAAGACCTCATTTCTACTGCAGTGCACTTTTTAATAAACACGTTTTATTGCCTTTCTCACGATGAAATATGAAAAAGTGCAACTGTAAGCAATTTTCTTCACTTACCACAGTTCATGTAAACAACACTATTGAGAAAGTAAGGGCACGTAAAGTTGTGTATACTATCTGTAGTGGGCCTTGCAGCGGAAAGTCGACTATTTTTTGAGACCGACATCTTTCTTTTTAGTACTAATGCTTCTTATGAAAGTCGAATTTCTTCTGTAGAACGGTTAAGTTGTACTCATTGCGTACATCAAACTCTGAGGCGTAATTTGATTGAAAATTGATACACCTGAAATTTTAAGCGGGCAGCGATTTCATTTCCTGCACTCCTCTTATGGTTACTTTGTAACATTTTGCGAAGCAAGTTGAGAAATTGTTTAAGAGCTGTTCCCACATCATGTAATTTTTCTAACACCTAACGAGGACTACCAAAACACTAATTACCACTCTCTGCGTGTTAATTTTTGATTGGTTTTCCTATACAAGTCATTTGCCTGGCTTCGTCTTTTAATTTCGTTGTTTTGGTATTTTCATCATATCCAAGTTTCCGTTACTCTTCATTTATCTTCGCAAAAAAAAAAACAATTTGGCCAGATTGGTTTTATCGACTGAAATCATTTTAGAAAGATGGCTTGTGGCATCTGCGGACATGCCACAACAGCGATTCTGAGCGTGTTGGTAACCTCAGGCATTTGGTTGGCGGTGAGATCATTTGAAAACAAAAAAAAATCATGAACCATAAAAGCACACAAAGAATTCTACACGTTAATATTTAATTTCTAAGATCTATCAAATACACTGCATTTGATGCAGAGATAGATGTTGCTTCTAGCTTGAAGCCAGCAATGTTTTAAACTTTATCTAGTGCCCATTCTTTTTTCCGTGGTAGGGTGCGATGTGAAGCATAACCACAAAATTGTTGAAATACAAGCGAAACTCGGACCTGAGGTGGTTCTGGAAAGAACAATCACATCGTTTAGAAATGCAAAGTCAATAACGTCATTCTTCCCGATCACTTCGATTTCCATAACCCTGCTTTCCTACCGCTTCAAAATGAGTCTTAGTGGGTTGGAAAGAAGATTTCCGGAATTCTTCGCTACTGTAGACAATTTTTTCATGCATTTGAAATTTTGGTTTCACTGTCTTTTGAAGCAGCTATCTGCGGTTACTTTGATATCTAGCACTTGTACATTTGTTCCAAGATGGAATTGTCCACAGAGAAAACGTTTTTTGATGATACATGGGTATCGCTTAGGTTCAAGTGCTGCCAAGACTTTTCGCCGGATTAATGAGGCGTGCGATGACAAAACAGTCAAGATAACTGTAGTTTTTGATTGTTTCAATGAGTTCAAGGCTGCAAATAGAGATTTGACTCACAAGAAAGGAGCCGGCCACCCATAAGATATTGACCGACATGCTGCTCCGAATGCAACTGACACGTTTCCGTAGTTGAAGACTCGCGCGCTGGCCGACGAATTTGAATCATTCCGTGGAATCATGAAATTGTCGGAAAAGTGAGAGGAACTGACCAGAGGTCAAAGAAGATACTTTGATTGATCACTTTTTCTTGTTTTCATTTGTTGGAAAAACAGGATAAATCTGCCCAAGAACGAAAAAGTTCGGATCATTTCTTGCCAGCCCAAGACGACATTCAGTTTGAAGTAGACTTAAGTTCAATCTCAAAATTTAGCCTCTGTACCTAAGCGATAGTGAACAATAATTTTTACGCAACCTGTTGCTACTACATCTTCTTTCTTTCACTTCATTTCTTCCGTCTCACATCTTTTTCACTATGCGAATCCCAGTCATTCTAGCACACATTTCGTTTTTCTTCTTTTTGAGCGCTGTAAAGTAGTGGTTGAACGAGTCCTTTGCAACCTCGAGGATAGCCTGGATGTGGCGTTCCATAGGGCATTCAATGTTAACTGCCGGAAAGTGTTGGAGGTTGGGGATCAGCCCCGTCTCGCTCCGCAACAAGCATCACAACCATTTGGCCACGGCTCTTCGTGTTGCTACTACATACTTGCGCAAATTGTTGATTTTCCAGTGGAATTGCAGGTCAAATACTTATTCAAAAGAAACATTTACAACAAGAAAGCAATGAGTAAAGGCATCTTTTCTAAGCCTATAAACTTTTCAGCTTTTCAAGTGCAGCGGTTGTCGAAAAAATACTGCCATCAATCATAAAACATATATTAAACGTTTCGTGATGGACTCAAACGTTATCGGTTCGAACAGATATGATAAGGAGTCGATTCAGGTCTACTATTTCGAAGTGAAGCAGCCAAGTAAGCGACACGAAGGCCCATTACCGGCCAACAAAACATGCGAGCCTCCGCAACCGGAACAATGCGGAACAAATTGCAAGTTGGTGCCCACTCAAAATTGAATTCTTTCTATATATATCATTATTATTATCTGAGCTAACACGTCATATGGTCTGTTAATGGGCTCTTGTAAAGCCGATACACGTGTTTCGACCATACAGTCTCGTCAGTTGGGCAGAACCCTTCGTCTAAAGCCAGTTCTCTCGGAAGTCCCTAATCTCCCTAGAGAGAGGTAAACGACGACGAACGGTTTACATAATCGCCGTCAAGTGAAAAATCACAAGATCGGTAATTTTTGACACTTGATTGCTCTTGGCTGGTATTTTTGTAATTTAAAAGTTGAGCGCAATCTTAATTTAACACTCGAAATAAGTGGTATGATAATACGAAAATACCATCCAGAAACAATCGAGCGTCGAAAATTGCCGATCTTGTGATTTTTCACTTGACGGCGATTGCGTAAATCGTTCGTCATCGCCTACCTCTTTATAACGAGAGTAGGGACTCCCGATAAGATTGGCTGAAGACGAAGAGTTTTGCCCGACTGACAAGACTGTAAGGTCGAAACACGTGTATCAGGCTGTATAAGAGACCCTCAACAGACCACATGACATGTTGAATTCTTTATAATTATAATTTCACAAAAAAACTAGAAAATTTCGGCATTTATTTTCATTTGACATAGCCAAACATGACATATAGAGTGGATTTCGGCTTTTCTCACATTCGAATATCTCGAGTCTATGAAGTGTAAATCGCAGGAGCTTTGAAGAGCTTCGCATTTCGAAAAGTGCGGTATCGACCACAGAGAGATAACGGGGTTGCTTTGCTCACAATGAATGGAACCAGATCCTGTTGGACAATATCTCGACCACTGCGTTAGCACTCTCCGAATACTAATGGAAAGGCGTGAATAACGGGGATCTTAAATATGGACGAGTTATTCATAACCGAGATCTCTTCAGTGGGCGAGTCGTCCACTTTTACAAGGCTCGAAATGCAATACGGTAACGTTACACTTCAAAAGTGTATTTCAAGTGCTGATTACTTGTCAAGAGGATTCATCAAAGCTTAAGATCCCATCATTCACAAACCGACTCCGGATTCCGGCAAGTATTTAGCTGAGAAGACGAAATGAATGTCTTTTGTATGGGCCCCAGTAAAAAATGATGTCAATAATGCCCGTGACAAAGTGAACATGGTGCTCTATAACTTTTTTCAGATTCCAGATTTGTGAGACAATACCAGCTGGACTCACGTACAATTCTTCATATCCAATTTTCGACAGCACTACCAACTGCTGGATGAATCTCATGATTAAGTTCACTAATTTTTCTTCTATCGTGAAATGTTGACATCATGGATTCAGCAAAATCTGTATACTGAAGCGGTGCTTTTCGGTCATATGGGAACAAATGAATATTCGATCTGATTCGCTGCACAAGAATGTTCCATAGCAGTCTTAGCAATTATTTGAAAGCTTGAATCTCTAGCTAGCGAGTCACGCGGCCAGTTATGAAATCAACCTTTTGTAGCGTTGTAAAATCAGGAATAAAATTATGATCCACATGACCACGCGTTTTATTCCTGGTCTCACTCATACTTCTCTGAGCAAGACTGTTTTCTCAGAGTGTTAGTACTCTGTCGTTGCAACTCTCAAATAACTCAAAAATGTGTTTGCTTTTTGAAGAAGCTCTTCTGAGAGCACTCTAGAAAAAAAATTTATTTGTATTTCACACGTAGCGGGACAGATTTCTTTTTTTAGACTATTAGTAATCCTTCGATACCGTAAGATTCAATGATTTTAATGCTCCCCTTACTTTTTGGAAAGACCATTTCGTTGCCAGTTCAGCAGTGAAAATATGACTGTTTTCACATATCGAAGCGTCTGTTTACCGCTAATCTATCTGAGGGGGTGGGTGGAGGGGCGGAGTTGCGATTGATTAATGACCTGAGGGTCAGACATGTGGGGTGCTACTTTTATTCAAATAAGTATTTTTTTCCACTTTGAAAGAAACTCGAGATAAAGTGATTGATTCAAATGCTAGCAGATTTGCTCTACACGTTGTATGCTTTTCGTGCTTCCAGCGAGTTATATACGTAATGAAAATGTCGGCGCTGCCGATGTGAAACCAATTTTATTTTGGATTTTACGGCCTTACAAAAGGGTGTTTCGCAAAACCAGAGACCTGACGCGTTAATCAAAGAATTAAACTTTTGAAAGATTGCTGAAACCCCTATGAAAGATTTTTGTTCAGCAAATAATGTCTAATATTCATTTGGTCCCCTTATAAGCGAAAACTACCATTGAAGCAGATATTGGTGCATTAATATTAATTGTTCGAACTTATGTAGCCCGCCACTATCACTTTGTTACATATGGGCGGTAGAGCATACGCGAAGCACCGATTGCTTGGGAGTGGAACTTGACTCTCGAAAAAATGGGAATTCCGTCGCATCACTCCAAGCTTGTGAAAGTGAAAAGTGGATCAATTCCTAGCGCCGCAAAATCTATATGAAGGATTTCTCCCGAACGATGTACAAGTGCTATTTCATCAGAGTAGAAATAAAATTTTGCTATTATTCCTTTCAACCCGTCATCTCACGTTACTGTGTGGATTTCAATACTTTTTGCATTCTTATCGTTTCCATGCACTGATCCTCCTTAAAAGTCTTAGAATAACTCACGTGTTGCTTCAGCTGCGCTGAGAATCTCGTTATCTCTATAAATGACGTGAAAATGCTGATATTCATTCTGTAACATATATTACAACTGAAAATTTAATTTGTTAAAACATATTTTGCGTACATGTAATCATTTCTAAATGGAGTTACGCATCTAATAATGTTGATTGATGAGAAAATTTCAAACTTCGTAGAAGAGTCGAATCCGCGTTTCACTCTTTTCGAAGGCGCGTGTTAACCAGCGCACAACTATTGTTCTGCTATCACTCTCTCTGCGACTGAAGATGAAGAAGATGGATAAGAAATATATGAAGAATTACCTTATCACTACTGGAAAAAGCAATTGAATAAGGAAATCTTATCGACTACAAATATCTCATAACAATTAGATTTCCTCATGAATTTTAACACTGCGGCATTAAGCACCAAATTTATCAACTAGAAAGAATTGAAATTTTCTAACAACACTATTCAAACTATGCTCCATTAGCCTAAACACATTTCTTTCATCTCTCAGGCAACAAATCAAAGCCGCTTTGTGCAGCAAAAAAATTTTCTTGGAGAAGATTATCTTCTGCGATCAAGGTGCAAATACTCTAGCTCTACTGTTTCGAGTTTCCATAGACCATAGAAACCTGAGCAATATTCAACAGCGTTTATAACAAAGCCCAAATTCTTCAAGCAGCGGCCGAATCCACGCGCTAATGTGCGAAGAGCTCCGTGCATGATGGATGCGATGTAACGAATCGAATACAAGAACTGTTGAAATCCGCGCAGTAGCTATGAAAAATGGGTTTTATAAATCAATTGGATAAAAAGCCAACCGCTTGCCTTTAAATATCCTGATTCACTTTTTATGCGAGTATTAGCGTCGACACATTGAGTTAGGTGAAATGAGATGAAACGAAAAGAAGTGACAGTGATATCATACATGCGTTTTCCATAAATCGTGGGGAAAACTATTGCGAAATCAGTCTAATATTATCTTCTATATGACTAAAATAACTTAAAGCAATAGTACGTTTATTTGGGAGCTTTTTTCCCACCTACTGGGTATACCCTCTACCTAAGTGTTTTGTTCGGCCTTATGAGGTTTTCTGACGAATTACCACAATCAAATGTGAAGACAAAGCTCTTAATAGAGCACAAGAAATTATTTTTCACTAATTCTACATCTTATCTTTCCTAAATTCTCGTAAATCTTACTAGTTATTGATTTATGCCAATTAGTTGTCATGAAAAATGCGTTCAAATTGGTGTATGTACCAGTCTCTGTAAAATTTTGTAAGCTGTAGATGTGAATGGAATTTTAGATTTTGCTCAGCACGACATTCTCATCGGCAGCTTTTACTGGTCGTTGTTGGTGCAGAATACTGGAAATAACTACACTGTCGACAAGACTAACACCTCTGGCGACGTTAGTTTCTTTGTAAAGCCATCAAGATCCTGACAACAACCCTTTCGTTTTGTCCCGTAAAGGGACACCTTCGTCATTTACACTATATCTCTTGACTATAATGTTCAAATCTCACTAAAAAGTTATGCACCATAATATTGAAGCGATGCCCTTTTTGTTCTCAAAGAGCACATAGGAAGAACAACAGTGAACTATATTTTCAAATTTTTTTTTTGCGTATGCAGCTATCTTTGCGATTGCTTGGCCAGCCTTTCTCACATCTCTAAGACGATTTTTTTCGTTCAGGATTCGTGTAGTTGCCTTTGCTTGCAAAAGTTATTGTAATTGATAAGTCTGTATTGTTAATTGAGTCGTTCAGCTGTATACAAATTTAGCTAAGTCGCTGAAATAAGCTTTTTTTATGTTTAACACATTTATGTCGAAGTAGCTAAGAATATTGCTGAGAAAGTTCATGTGGCAAAAAACAGAATGAAGAAATATTAGCAAGTGCACTGAAATCAATGCTTATGAAGACGATTTTCATAATTTCTCTCTGAAATGTTTTATAGACTTACTGGATAAACCGAAATCTGGTAAAGGAATAGCCGAGGTAGACTAGTCTCAAATAACGCAAAAATGATTCTTTCTATCAGACAGCGACATTTTAAGAACGAACTTATTTGCTAATATTTGCTAAACGAGAACTTTTCATAGGGATATCAGTAATCATTCGAAAGCTTAAATCTCTAGTTAATGCACTATATGCTTCTTTTTTGATAGATTTTTCTTTGATTCTTAGCAATCAAATTAGAAATATGTTTTACATCGGCCGCGCGCTCTTACTATTACTCCGCTGGGACACCAAAAGCATATGAATCGTAGAGGAAATCTTGTAGTATCAGAGTCATACGTTTTGAAAAAATGTCTTTTATTGAGGATAAAAACCCCAAATCCAATAAAAAAATTGCACTCCGCATGTCAATTGGGCCAGCGCAATCGATCGGTCACCGTATCGGATTCACGGCCGGCACACTTATTAGTCGACATGCAGATGAGCCGCATATGTGAAACTCAACTTTATTTTACTTGTTGCATTGCAAAAATGCGATCTCTTCAAAAAAGTAAGCACAGCGTTGAAATCTTCGAAACTTACGCTATCGATCAATGACTTGAAATCTGAGGAGGCAGTTCTGCCTTGTGAGAAATGCGTGCGTGAAACACAATTGTTTTTTTCAAAAAAGCTTATTTTTTAAATCGACATCATAATGCGTAACTAGCAAAAAAGACCGTTCCTTTGTTTTTTTGCCGTCTAGAGCCCAAAGATCTGTTTTGCTCAAGGTATACCTCAATTTATTCCGTTTGTATTTGAGTAAATGAAATTGGTATTTGATAAGGGCAATATGCCGATCAGATGTATTAACTAGAAGTGCTTCAAGTCCAGAATGCTAGAATTAGCGGAACATTTACGAAACTCAAACTGATTCGAAAACTTATTCAAATTTACAGCGCTATAATGTTCATCTGTTGCAGGGATTGTTGATATACAATACACTACTGAAGACGGCAGAAAGGGGCGTGAGAGTGAGAATCACTCAGAAGTATCAAGATGGAGGTACATTTATACGTAATTTTTACTAGAAAAAACGTGCATCACCACGTCTGGGCTATTTAGATTTCATTTACAGTAAAGTTGAGTGATACGCAAAATTTTAAACGTGGGACGAGAATCAAAATCGCATTTCACCCTTTTGGCGCGCGCGTTAGCAAGCCTTGCATATTTCATTATCGTATCTGTCTACATTATTGAATAAATATCAAATATCACACCATCGTAAAAAATGGTCAGTCAGAGAGAATTTTGATCTGATTGTCTAGTAAGATGTTTTGAGCCTTTTTAGAGGTCTGCTACGGCACTTTGACAGTATTAGACATCCGTTTCGCCTTTCCAACCCA
The DNA here is from genome assembly GCA_019055375.1 of Parelaphostrongylus tenuis. Lineage (NCBI taxonomy): Eukaryota > Metazoa > Nematoda > Chromadorea > Rhabditida > Metastrongylidae > Parelaphostrongylus > Parelaphostrongylus tenuis. Next base: position 209,815 of record JAHQIW010000957.1, on the reverse strand, counting down.
TCAGTAGTCGGTGTCTTTCGGTTCAGCCAATCCCTTACAAGGGGACACCCCTACTTTTAGAGGAAACAACGTCGAATAACTCAAATTCTGCATGTTGTAAAATATTGAAATTGCAGCAGCTATACTCAGTTTTTATTACGCTGTGATAGTCAGATAATATTGAAAAAAAAGAAACAAAAAAGAAAATGGGTTTTTCAAATTTGGATCATTTTCGTTATCCGCACTTAATTTGATCCCGTGGAAAAAGGCACTCTTTGACTTGCTTCAGTTCTAGCAACAACTCTCAAATCTTAAAAATTCAGTGCTGTATTTTCTATTGGAAATGGGTTTATTTTTGCGGTGTAACAGCAAAACTTAATTTACCTTCCTCGTTCAAACATTTCTCGTTGAACGAAGCTTTTACTTTGGACTTCTAGTAAACGTTCGACTGCTCAAATTCCGATAACTCAAATGATCTAATTGGTTTTTGAGGAGGATTTTTTAGTGCGTTCTAGCAGCCAAAAAAACTTAAGTTTTGCACACGCGAAATTGGTACCAAAACATCGTGCTTTCTCGATATGTGGATAGGGTTTTGAAACATGCCACTGAGCTGTCGTGCTTATTCCGGTGCCAAATTTGCGATATCCAAAATTCCCTTGACTATTGCAGCGCACTAAGTAGTTCTTTCTAGAAACTAAATACATTATTGAAATCTTAGATACACAAGCTATTCAATGATAACTGAAAGTGTATATAGGAAACTTTGTTCAGCGAGAAATGTTTGAAGGAGAAGCATGAATTCGTTTCTGCTGATGTTGCGCAACAAATAGGCCATTTCAAGGATTAACAGCATTCTTATATTCATCAAGATCTAACGTATTGAATGACTACTCAAACTTCAAAACGATAAAAAATTACGTCCCTGAGGGATCGAACTGGGGTTAGGATATCGGAAAAGTACCGTTTTTTCATCAGGGCCTGGAAACCTTTTTCTGAGGCCGCCTACTCATCCTGCTTGACTCTGCAGCTAAGTCGCTCATCATACTAACTACCTGATCTGGAAGCTTCGACCAGAGTATTTGGGCTACATGTTCCGTTGAGCTTGAATAGGGCACTCAAAACCAATGAGTTTCTTATAGGCACCAATTCGTGAAATTATCAGAGGCCAATCTTCTCACAAGTGCTGTCGAAATCACTCAACAATTGCTCTGTCTGACTAAGGTCAAATGTATAAGAACGTTCTTTCCTGAGGTTGTTCGTGTTTGCCTCTACAGCTTCAAGCATTACCGCTGCTCCTTCCTCTTCAAGATCTTCAATCATCGCTTCTTTGAAGCGCTTTGCAAGTTCTGGAAGTTTGGTTCCACTTGCCTGCGGCTCGTGCAGTCCACATTAGCGATAAGCTTGGGGTTTCTAAAGACAAACGTTACTTGGTGAATTGCATACTCTCACCTCTTATAGGGTCAGCGTGTGGTTGTTAGATAAGCCGGTCGTCTTCTTCGTAGATGTGTTACCAAGACCATTTTCCCAACGAGCCGACAAATGTCTTGAATAGATCTCATCTGATGACACTTTTACGGCTTCGTATTTTGAGCGAAGTAGATTTCTTCTTAATCAGTGAATAATGAGCTGTTGTACGCAAGATGCGACCGTAGATCCCGTGTAGAATTTTGGAACAACTCCGTGTCTGTTAGGCAGAACCTTCACTTTCACTTTCTGAATATTCAGTTTCTTATGACATTCTCCATTAGAGGACTCCAACGTTCGTCGACAGTGAGGCTTATCGAAATGTAAGTTATAACTGATGGCTTGAAGATTATGAAAATTTGCCAAAGTATGTCCGCACACTTTCAAAATATTCTTCAACGTTGCATCTTCATATCACACAATAGAAGAAAGCCAAAGATAGTCAGAAAGCGTGAATATGCAACGTGTGAAGGACCACTCATAATACAAGTCTCATTTACGACTTTTCACTCTCCTCTAGCCTTTTTTCCGAACCCCTTTCCAATTTTGTGAAGTGCGAATTAGAAGGACGATCTTAAGAAATCAGTTCGTTGTACCATAACTGATAAATGATTACTAAATTAGTATCGAATCTAGTGTACCAGTCAGCCACGCTTTGATTGGTCGGTCGCTCACGTGAATTTTCGGTACTTTTGGATCCATTAGTATACAGTTCATAATATATGAATGTAACGCTCGTCTCTTATGAAGAAACTCCTAAACTTTAATTGCTTTCATAGCTCAACTATTGAAACTCAACTCAAAAGATATCAAAACTCAAAAGTTTTGACCAGTTTCTCAATGTCTGAATAGATTCCAAAGTGCTTGTTGTGAACCAGTCTAACTAATCCGACTACCAATTACGAAATTTTTTCGTGTTATATCGTGTCCTCTCTTCGTTTCACTAAATGTATTCACTTTCGAGCAAAGTCGTAGAACGAAAAGAATTATTATCGATGTTAGTAGCTATGACCTCAAACTACTACCGGATCGCTTGCAAGCCATTGCTAATAGTGCTTTGATGTTTTTTACCAACAGTATTGGTGAACAGCTTGGGAATCCTCATGAGCATGCTTTTAGCAATATTATGATGTCATAAACAGATTTTTAAAAAAAGGGTTTATTTCTCGCGCACCGAAAATTGCATCCAATTCATAATTCTTGTATATATCGTACGGCTGTCATTCTTCACACAATTATTCCCCAGAACCTTGATCACATCAGTGCAAAAAAATTTAGGAATTCTTTCCCGTTAGACGGCGACAAATGAATATTCGATTCTTTTTGCTGGACCAAGATTTTCTACTGCACTTTTAGTAATTATGCGAAAGCTTGAAATTTTGGCTAGCGTAGTACGTGGCCGTTTTTCAAGAAGGCACTTTTTCATAACGCTGTAAATTTCAAAAAGAAGCATGAACATGCAACATCGGCCTCGCAATTGAACAGTTACTTCGCTGGAAGCTCGTGGAGCACATGAACGTCAGAGAAAATCTTTTAGTGTCAGAATCAGACGTTTAATCTGAAGTTTTTTTCAAAGCGGGGAAACAATTTCTAACTCAATAACAAAAATCGCATTTCTATGTGTCCCGTCAAAAGGCTCATCGATCGATGATCGCATCACCCCTCTCCTCTTGCTCACCCTCCAGCCCGTGAATTGGCCAAAATAACATGCCCACCTTTACGACTCAATCTTATTTTCACTGATGCTCTGCGCAGAAACGGTCTTTCATGAAACTAAGCATAACATGGGAATCTGTACATATGCTCCAAATGATTACTACTAGTCTGGAAAAAGAGCTTTGTCTCGCGAGAAAAACGCTGGCGCTATACACAAGCGTTCCCTTTTGCTGAGGCATGATGCAAACGTGTTTTCGAAAAACGGCGACATGCCGCGCTAGCGAGAGATTTGAGCTTGAAATGATCACTAGCACTCCATGAAAAGTTCTGCCCCACCAAATTAGGTCGAATATTCTTTGCCATCGCTTAGCGGAAAAGTACCGTTAGAGAAAAAAAATTGTAACAAACTTGCAAAAAGGCTTCTTGTTGAGCTGCTTTTGATGGAAACGTTATCCTAGAAGTTCTTGTAGATCTTGCATTACTCAAGTGGTTAAAATTTCCAACACTGAAAATTTCTTATGGATCTTTCGCAAGATTTGAACATCTGAGAGAGTAGGATAAGGAAAATCACTCATTGGAAATTAAGCTAAGTCTCTAGATCGATAATTTCCATCGCGTTACATTTTTTTTACAATGGAATACATTCATAAGTGTTATGACATTCCCACATTGAGCGACCACCATCTTTTTGTTTTCCAAACAAGGATCTCAACAATTTCTTGAATCTTATCCTTTCTTTTCAGATTTGTATGTTTGTTTCTAGGATTATTTACTTCAGAAATTCTCCAAAAACAAGATAAAAGTAGAAACTAAATGCTTAAGAGATATCTTACTCTGTAGAAGTGAATACTGTGCTAGTTCATTTGGTTACTTGCCTTCATGATTTCAAAGCTCTTCTTGGAGTCTTAGACATTTGTGAATTTGAAAAAATCGTTGAATGCATAGCGATCGTATTTCTTCTCTTTCTTTGAAGGCTACTCCGAGACTAAGAATCTGGCGGCGGAATCGAATGGAAGTATCGAAGTGCGCTCACTCGACTTCACTCAATGGTAGGCATCTAATTGATAACATCTGTTACAGTTTTATAAGAAAAGCACTAGATAAGAGAAGTCATAAAAACTTTCTGTGAGACTCTGAGGAGGAATCGTTGTTTCATTTGAAAGAAAATTTAATGACATGAATGGACCACAACACACATGCACAACAGTGATCGCGTCTTTCAACATTTGACAAGCATATTCCCAATTGGTTATGAACTTTACGCATTGAAATAAAAGCAAACACAGTTGAACGGCTTCTTAAAACTTTAAGATCAATGATCACGTAATTTTTCTGCTTATTCACGATGGTATTTTGAATTTCTGAGACTCTCAAAACACTATTTTTGCTATTTTCTCAGGCGTTTTTTCGTCGAACAGTGAAAAATTACTAGATTTTGTTCAATATGGTATAACGTTAACATCTATTGCATCAGCGATGTATTCAGTGCCGTGTTTTTGCATGGAAATCTAATAGTTTGGTTCTTGTTTCTGATTCTTTTGAAACTTATTTCAGACAAATTAAGAACTGGCATTTCGAAGAAATTCATACATTCGTTCAATGTAACGTGACGACATAATTTCTCTAAATGATAGGTTCTCAAGCGCCCTGGTTATCAAGGATTATCGGCGCTCAACGAAAGCTTTCATAGTTTAGTGATTGTTAAATTAGTTGTATCCGATCGTCACTTCAATCCTCAGGCTCACAAGGCTTATCATGATGTCTTCTGGGTCAAAAAATTGATATAAGACTTGCCTGGAAGTAAAAATCAATAACTAGGTACATTGGCAAGCAACCGGAAGCCATAGGTGTAAACCGAAGATGCTTCAACAACGCCTTTGAGCTCGACTTCTTCGATACCATTATCAACGTGAGGCTTGTAATGTAAAAAATTTTTACCATTCTTTACAATTTTTTGCAGCCAACTTTTCGCTGCTGTATTGTTGTAAAAACTTCTAATCGGTTCTGTGACTGTATGTTCTTGTCTGCACTTAAAAGCATGCATTCTGGAAAAGATAAGACATTCTTGTTGGACAAATTGCAGTAGTTGGAAGAAAACAATAAGTGATCGCAGCATGAATGTTCTCGCTATACGGCCTTTTTCATGCAGTACTTACTCGGGTTCCGTCTTCACGAATTGTACGGACTCCAGCAGAATTTCCATTCGTTTCTTTGCCTTGTAATTGGATTTTCATAAAATAATTCCTAACACTTACAACATGCACTCATATGTGAACTCACAGGTGTTGAGGCAGAAGGAAACGTGACCGGTGTGGTTTAAGAAACTCTCAATTCTCGAATGCCAAAATCATTCCTAGCTTATACCATTCTCTCTCAGGTATCCTGGTGGAATTCTTCACACAAAAGCTTGGGCTGTAGATGGAAAACACTTCTACGTTGGTTCAGCGAACTTTGATTGGCGCGCTCTCACTCAGGTTAAGTTGCTTGATGAACGCTCTAAGAAAATAGGATAAAAAATTGTTTCAACATCTAAAATTGAACTCAAAGATTGGAAAGCAGAACTGTTTCACTTTTTTCACTTTTCTCGTGTCCTGTGGCCGTTGATCATGGATTTCACATAATTTAGCGGTGAAGCACTCGGTAATGTAGTGATAGAGCACGCGTTCCGAAATAGGATGAAATGCGGGTTCGATTCCCGCCTGAGGCCATGTTTTTTGCTCACTACTCAGTTTTCTTGGTTGTATATGAAACATATTAACACTACGAAGAATGCAGTAAAAAAGACTAGCAATTTCAAACATTAGTTATTAGTGGCTGCCAGCTCAACTGGGTTTATAAAGCAAAATTGCACACCCGACCAAGCCTGTTAAAGGTTGGTGGCTAATAGCTAACATAGAGATGTTGAAGAATGAGTGCTGGCGCAAATGTGCCTTGGTGGTGTAATGGTAGAGCACGCGTCTTCGGATAGGATAAAATGCTGGTTGGATTCCCGGTTAAGGCAGAGTTTTTGCTCACCACTAATTCTCTTAGTTGTATATCACAAAAATTTACATATTAAATATATCAAGCGAAATAATTTTTTTGCAATTGAAAGCATGCCGTTAGACACGTCTCAATAATGTTACGGCTGCCAAAATCTTATTTTTGATCTTAGAAATATTCGAAAGTTAGGTGATAAAAGTTGAAATCCTTCCTTTTAAAGGTGAAGGAGCTAGGAATGGCTGTATTCGATTGTCCCTGTCTTTCAAAAGACCTCACAAAATTGCTCGAGATTTATTGGGAAATGGGTTCTCCTGGAGCAAAAATTCCGCAGAGGTAATCTTTTAAAGTGTGTAAATTTCTTGTAATTTGTGAAATGATTCGTTGAAAAGTGTGATGGTGATACGGTTTTCTTGAGAATCTTAAAAGTGGATTGCTTCGCAGGTGTGGAATGAGATTGTTAAAAGTGAAGCTTTGAGGTGTAGACAGCCCAGTGGTCGTTACAACTTTCCATGATATTGTGACATGACTTCGGCCCGTCACGGTATAATCTACTATCCCTACGAAGTCGTTAGATCAATGCAGGATGTTTCCGTGAAAAACTTTTCTCCTTGGTAACTCCGCCGTTCAAAGGCCGCCTCTGGTTAAGATCTGGCAATAACTTAACACGACTAAAGCACAAGGGGAATCGACCCTACCAAGAGTATTCAACGAATTTCTAAAAATAAAACAGAAAATCCTCAAAGCGAGGCGAATGAAAGTGCTCAGAACTCCTGCGATGCTAAGTCGTTTGAAAAAGTGGTAATATTGTGATCATTTTGTCCTCTGGTAGATGACGTATTCGCTTGCTCCAACCGCATCATTGCTTCCAATGTGAGAATAAGTTGAACGTAGTGATCTTTTGCAATAATCATTATTGATACTTAACATATCACGCCAAAATGTTGTGCATAATTCATCGTGTATTGACAAAGTCGTCTGTATTTTGATAGGTAGAATTTATGCGTTATTCAAAGGTTTTTCTTCCCAGATGATGCTTTTTTTGCTGAAAAATTGCAGGTTGAAGTGTTTTACAGTTGGCCCATGTCATATGCGACACCCGCCTACCATGAACGACCAACCACAGTGCCACAAAGAGATGGCGATCAGGCCGTGTATTTTTCTGTGAGCACTTTAGAGAAATTCATGTCCTACAAAGCTATTAATGTCCCGTTTTCCAGGCATCTCCTCCTGGATTTCAGTCTTGTGGAAGGGAATCTGACATTGATGCCATGGTGAAGCTCATCGATGAAGCTCAGGTGAACATCTTCAAAGACGCTAAGTAACAGATGATAAGGATTACTCACAGAATTAATAAATGATCCACATTTGGGTCCCATCTATATCTTTATCATCACAATATGTGATTGCACGAATTTTGGAATGATTCCCTTTAGCTCTACACAATTAGCAAAGCGATCTCATACGAGTATTCTCAGATTCAGTTGTGCTTGCTTTACTATTTGTTCTCTACCTTCAACTAAATTAATTTTGGTTGTTTTCCGTTAGACTGCACTAGATGGGAAAACTATCGCTTTTGCTAGATAAGAACTTTTCATAGGAATGTTGGTAATCACTCGAGCTTAAATCTCTGTATAGCGCGTTACCTGACCGGTTTTGAAAAAGACTCTATTATAAAGTTCCCATGGAAGAAAAACGTTTGTATTTAGCACAAGCGTTTTTCTCGTGCGGCAAAGCTTTTTTTCAGAATGCTAGAATCATCTGATAGCGTGAAGTTTAGGGGACTCCAACATTGTGCTTGTTTTCTAGAATGACCGTTTATGTGCAGCGTAGGAGGGAAAATAAGACTGATTGACGTATACAGGCATTTTTTGGCTCATTCACGGGCTACAGGATGGAAGGGAACAGTGGGGTTGACGCGATTATAGATCAATTTTCACTCGGCCTATCTTATGAAAGTGCGATTTTTGTTATTCATTGAGAATGCTTCTGCGCTTTGGAAAGAAAACTCCAAATTGAACGGGTGACTCTAGTACTAAAAGATTTTTCTCTTAGAGCAAATTAACAGTTGAATGAGCAGCCGATGTGAACCATAATTTTATTCTGAATATTGCAGCGTTATAAAGAAGTCTCTTTTGAAAAGCGGCACGTACCGCGCTAGCCAGAGATTCAAGCTTTCCCATGGCTACTGAAACTTTTATGAAAAGTTCGAGCCCAGTGAAAGGAGTCGTTTCTTCGTTCCGTGCCGTCTAACGGGAAAGAACCTGTTTCTATTTAGTAGAGTATGCAAAGGTTTTATTTCCCTCAATATTTTACGTTATATTTTCACGACAAATTTGTTGACTTGCTACTATAGTTGCTGTTACCTTTATTATTATCGTAATGGTTCTTATTACCAAAATTCTCAATGCTTACTATCAGTTTTGCTACAGGAAACTCTTGACATGGCTGTTATGAACTATGCACCATGTACGCTCTACTCAAAGCCATTGAATTCGTGAGTTTTCAAAACTCAGAATAAAAACATATCGTTTTTTCAATATGCAGAAAAGAGCGAAAAAGCGACTAGGTTTTACAACTACACTCATGCAAACAATCAGATGCTCATCGCATCACTGTGCGATGTTAGGATGTTATTCCATTATTTTCATCAGCTTCTGACGGTTCTTCCATTCGAGAAAACAATGTGTATGCATAGTATTTGTTTGCAAAGATAGATTTGCGCTCGTAAATAGATTTGCATAAAAATTGAAAGCCCAACTTCTGCTTTCCTTTTTTCAAGAAAACAATAACTTACGCGTTCCAAAATCGACGGCTGCCGTTTTGGCAACTTCGTCCTCTTTAGAGCCGTTTAACCAGTTGTACGAAAAAGATCATCGAAGTACTGTCAACCACTACGAATCAGTTTTCATCTGAGGTGTGTGACAATACTGACGACTTCTTTCCATACAAGTTGCCAAAAATTCATTCGTTGCTTTTAAGAAATATGTACCAACCTCACGGAAGTACGAACAGAAAGAGAGATTGAAAAGAATTTGAAATGTTTCTTTTGGAGAAGAGAAACGTCGAAAAGCTTGGATACTTATCTCACTCTCTAGACGAACAGCGGAAAACCGATAATTTTCACACCTGCCCTGCAGTTTGAATGTCCTATTGCATAGAGAAGAATCGCGATCGGTCGGTAACGACACATTCATAATATCTTGATGTCATTGATAAAGGAAATGCTTCAATCTTAGCATTAGAGAATTTTACATCAGTTCAATTATTGCAGATGGTATGGTCGCCTAGACGAGGCTATTCGTAGAGCTGCCTTTGATCGGCAAGTGCAGGTTAGGATGAAACTCACGTAGTCTATGATCGATCTATGAAATTACTCAGTAAACTTGCAACTGAGATAGAATTTGGCCATGTCCTGTCTCGTCATGGCATCATCTGAACTTTTTAGGTTCGCTTCCTATTTTCTCGATGGAATCATACTGCCAAGAAGTACTATTCTTATCTACATTCGTTGCAGGACATTAGTAGCCAACTACAATGTCGATATGTTGGTGGGAGCGTCTCCAAATTGAATTTATGGTCATCTTTCTTCTCGGGATTCAATTTTTATGCTGTTCAGATCGCAAATGCGTTCGACAAGGTTCAATTGAAGTGCGATTAATTCAAGTGCCAGACTTGCAATACGGTGGTATACCGTATTCAAGAGTGTATCACAACAAGTACTTCGTTACAGAAAAAGCTGTATACCTTGGTAGGCTGAGTGAACTGCTCTTAAATATCGGATTATTCAAAAGCAGCACGAAACAAATTCATTAATATTAAAGAGATTGTTACAAGCCGTTTTGAATTGGTATTTTGGTGGCATACGTACCTTTCGGTGGTTTTGCCCACCTCATCAGAGTCACACGCTCCGTGCGCACGCGGGTCCTCTTACTGATAGTGGGGACGGCGAGACGTTGTGACGGTGGAATACAGAACATGGCTTCCACATTTTTATTCCAGTTGATAGAATGTGGCTGTTAATGAAACATTGCTCCCTACATGCGACTACGTGAGAGGCGTGTGGCTCTGATGAGGCGATCGAAACCGTCGAAATGTACTTAAGTCATTAACGCACCAAATGTGAAATGGCTTGGAGCATCTCTCTGACAACATTGTATGTTCATAACGAGGTTCTACAAAACAATCACATGTAAGAAACAAATTGATCACTTTTTTGGAAACAAACCAGTTTTTCTAGAATTTGAGGATTGTTCTATCCGGAAATGTCAAAGTTTCACAGAGTTAACAACTCGTATATAATCAATAGTTGCATAGATTTTAGCACATCAAACTGATATGAAGCCCTAGAAGTGTTTCGGATCCATTTTACATATCAAAAAGTGCGCAACGGAATGATTTATCTTAGCTGCATATATTCAGATCAAATCTGGGTTTGACATGTTTCTTCGACCTTGCAAGGACGGAGTCCCCCTTTGATGACCCCAAGGCGGATAACTGTATTGCAAAATTCGCAACAGGTCTCATATTTTAGTGGTATCATCTTAGCCGAAAACTTTGATATTACCATCGGACAACCTATCTTATTCTACACTAAGGCGGGACAGGCGAAGATGAAGTGTTTCCGGCCCTGAAAGATACATCTTTCGTTGACTGCGGCGTTTAGTAGATATGATGGGTGAAAAGCCATTGTACGGAAAAGCGGAATAGTCTCAACCACCAAAAATCTGCATTTTATCTCATGGAGCTTTTAATTAAAAAAAAGATTTTTTGGCGTTGATCAGACGCTGAGAGATGCGCCATGCATTCGTTTTCAATTTCTAGCTTCATTCGAGGTGATTAAGTGCATATCTGGCCTTCACAATGACTCGCAGTGGCCTCCCGCTATGTCGATCCAGTGTTGCTTATCTTCCCAGACAAATCTGGGATCAGCCCCGGTACCAGTCTACCGACACCGGGGTATGGATGACTTGATAAGTAGTGAGCGCGAGATCGAACCGTCGGCCTTATGTGTGGCACAGGACACCTCTAGCCATTGAGCCGCATGCACTCCTCGACGTTGTAATTACATGATAAGAATTAAATCTGTGTGCAGCCTTTATTATGTAGTGAAAAATTTTGGCAAGTAATGTGTAATGGATTAGGGAAATGGTCTAATGGGCCTCAAGAAGATAAAGGTGTATATGATAACTCGAAAAGCAACTGAGTGACGACATCTGCTCAAAATACAAAGCTCATAAATATTAGTACACATTATTTTTATGGTCTCAATCGGTGGATGTGTCTGTAGTTCATACTAACCAGTTGTATTTGAAATCACACTCATTGATCTGATCAGAAGAGTATTTTTGTAGATTTCCACATCCACAAAAGTGCTGCATTTGGTTAACAGTGAACTGTGTAGTGTGGTAAATCTGTTAGGGATTAGTGAATGCAGCAAGTAGATATTTATTAATCTCGAGAACGAACTTTGTGTTGACCCTCAAATTCCTTGCAGGGAGTTATCACGAGTTTTAATGAAATTACAGGAACGTCGAATTGGAGTCCTGATTATTGGAAATACACGGCTGGAATAGGAATGATCATTAGAGCTGACGATATAAGCCAGAATTCAACAGTGGTCAATCAATTTGCCCAGGTTAAATGATTACGCATTTTTCAAAATAGGAAAAGAGAATTACACCACATATTTTTTCCAACATTCCTTTGTTCTGAAAGAGAACATTCGGTTTACGAGGTTGTGGGAAGTAGAATAGAATCCTGAATCAATGAAAATCAAAGAAAAGTTCACATAAGGCGAAGCGCAAGTTTACAGTTGCCTCAAATTTGAACGTTCAGCTTGTTTTGAAACCTACTTAATATTTATTTTCGATGTTTGCGGTAAAAATCTCCAAGATTTCTGTTTTAGATTTTTGAAAGGGATTGGAATTCGGACTATACGATTCCCTTGTCCTACTTCGATAACAACGGTAGCTGGGTGAACAAAACCTCATCTCATTAACAATAATTTTATGTTTATTCAATAAATTGATTCTATTTAGCATTATCATTTCACTGCGTAAGATCATAAGAAAAGATATTTGAAAACTGATCAAATCAGAACCTGAAAAGTGAGGTATTTCGAACTCACGACTACTTTTGAGAGTCACGTTTTAAGCACTGCACCATGGATAACCTGCTCTGTACTTACCTCAGCCATATTTTAAGCGCAGCGATTTAATAAACATTCAATCAAAGGAGGCACATAGTATATGAAAAAGACAAGACAGTGGATAAATGTCAGGAATTACAGCCATGGATTAATCAATAGCAGCCATTCAAAGAAATTTGTTGGCGGATGAGTGAATGTGGCTCAGAGAAAGGCACAGCGGGAATCACGAAAGTGCAATGAGTCCCTTGGAAGGTTAGTCGCAGATATGAAGCCACCTCAAGCTCAAATCTTTTCTTGTATCTCAGATCTGTTGAGGTAATATTTCACATCGCAGTCCCTCTTAGCTGAAGATCTGACAGTGACTAAAGGTTACAAATAGAAAAGATCATTGTCACCTTGAACTGTCATAAATGTGAGCTCAGAAGGTTCGATGGAAAATCCAAACCTATAGACGTTTAAGCAGCGAACCAAAACTGCTTTTGACGAATCGCCGCAGCACGAAAGAGAGGAGCAACGCAGTGTTTTTTTTTCAACTGTGCCCGCTCAACTGAAGATCGTGATGAGAATAAGTCTAACATCCCCTTCAATAATCATACTCAAGACTATATTAATACTACAAGGCCAAATTATCGTCTTTTTGTTAAAACTTGACTCAATGCAGCAGACATGCTTCTTATTCGTAACGGCTGACCACACGTGGTAGCTACCCGAAGCCGCACTAGCATGGCTAGGCCGGGCATACGGAAAAAATATTGCAAAGTCATTATGTCAGTCTAGTCACAGCTGCTCGAGATCGAGTTATGTTCAGCTGAGAATCGACTACGCAAGCTAAGCAAACAATTGTTGTGAGCATCGAACTAAGTATTCAGCATACTCGAATTTCCCAGCGATTTTACTGCTTCTTTCGTGGTGTTATAATTCTTCCTATACACCAAGAGAATTTAGTGATGAACAAAATCAAGACCTCGGACGGGAGTCAAACCCGCGTTATATCCATATCAGGGACGCGTGCTACCACTACATCACCGAGGTACATTCGCACCAGCACTCATTTTCCAGTATTTCTATGATAGCCGTTAGCCACCAACCTTTGACAGGCTTTTTGAGTGTGCGAGTTCGCTTTATGAATCTAATTGAGCTGACAACCATTGTGATAAGTACACTCGGAATTTCTAGTGTTCATACTGTCTAGTTCGAAGTGTTATGATGTTTCCTATACACCTAAGAGGATTGAGTGATGAGCAAAAACACGACCTCAGACGAGAGTCGAAGGCGTAATCACAGAATAATAAGAGATTAAAGAAATATTACATAAAACATTACGTAAATGTTGAGGAGTGCTAGACGTTATCCTCAAATGATCCGATATCACATGTTGTACTGTGTCGTAGGACTTGTTTTAGCCGAGTTGTTGCTTCGTTTCACTTTTTACAGAAGCCTCCAAAACTTCGAGTGATTTCACTGTAATCTGGAAAATTGTGATTTTCACTGACTGCAGTAGAATGCTGGTCAATTCTGTTATGCTTGGAATACTACGATAACTTTTCTATTGTGCTCTCACAAATTTTCTTCATGCAATCACCAGCCTTTATCATTGAGAAGAAGATTTTCTGACAAGTTTGTCAATTTCTCAGTCCTCAAGGAATGAGAAAGCTTGGTTGAAACAGTATGTGCTGAGCCATGTCCCTGTGCGCTTTAAATAGGATTTCTATTACTATCTACATGCGAGCCATGCGAAGAAGTGCCTTGTCCTGAAACACTAACGGTAGTTTACCACTTTGCACTGAGATCTCGTGAAAACGACGGTTGCCAATGAGCAATTGCATAAACATTGCCTACCAAAATGTATTTCACGTGTTAAAGAAAGACTTAGTATTCATGCTCCAGCAATGACATTGTTTGAAGACTACTTGGAAGACGGCAGAGTTCAATAATTGAGTCAAATATGATATGAATGAATGATAATTAGCTCCAAAGCTCTTTCCAAAGTCTTACTGCCACAAAAAGATTGCTATACTGGCTTTCCCGTTTCGGGATATGCGATCGGTGAAACTGAACGCCCTAAGTCTTCATATTACGGTAGTGACGAGTTACATTTACAAATTATAGGAAGTTTTACAAAGTTTGAAGGTAAGTCACAACTAAGTGAGAGAGAAAAGTCGGATATTTCACACGACAGTACTCGAACACATCGTAATTTATCTGACGGTAGAGAATTTTGCCAAAGTGGGCTACGGTGAACTGTCTCGTCCACTGTAGTCATCAAGATTTTCGTCAGTAATTCACACTTTTTGAATGTCTCGTTAATTATACGCAGTGAGAGCTTTCGATAAATAAAGGATTGCTGAAGATTCTTCTGGCGAATTTGTTACAGATGTACAGAGTGTAATATTGCTAGATTAAACACACTGCCTGGCAGACAATTAGCACATCATATCCAGTGTCTCCAAGTTCAGTACATTGCATATCACTCAGTTAATCTAATTTCACTCCACATCAGTAATAAACACAAAGTTCGAGTTTGCTAAGTTGTTAGAAATCCGCTTCATCACACGCTACGTGGCTCGAGGCTTTATTCCCACCTCCCATCCTTATGAGGCGCTCATTCATCCAAAATAGTCAAATTCATGACAGTGTTATCTGGAATGATAGCAGGCACTGACTGAACGCACACAAGGTTGATGGTTCGATCTCTCTCTCTCTCTCTCTTGGTTCACCAAGTCATTTATCTCTTCGAGGTCGATATTGGTACCAGACTAGTCTCAAACTTGCTTGAGAGGGTAAGCAGCGCTGACTCGACACAACGGAAGGCCACCGCGTGTCACTATTACACATAGATCTTTCGGTTTTCAGAGCCTCTTATTGCATATATTAAACAAAGTCACTGTGACCGAATATCAGAATACAATGATGGTTATGTCAAAAATTGTGCTGCTCATTCTATGCGATCCCATTTCATTAATAACTCTCGATATGTTTTCGATTAGCAATGTGAAAAAAAACATCAGAAGGTGGGACCTCCCTAAGAGCATAGAAGAAATTTTGTTCTGTGATTTCATGGATATTTTTTTATTGCCCAAAAATTCTGTACCATGAGCACATTTTAACGCTGTCTGTTTGACACTGCACACGACGCACTGTTTTTACATTAACTACTTATTTCTTTCTAGTCAAAGGTCAGCGTTGAAGTTTCCTGTACCTCGTTTGTTTCCCCTTTTTCAGGTTAATACAATATCTTCGCCTAGTTGCAGCCGTCTATCAATACAATGGTGTCTACTAATGAACATATGATACCAATTTAGTAGTGGCACCTTATGGGAGAAGAAGATGAGAAGAAGGAAGGGACAGGGTGCCCGAGTAGTTAGTAATGCATATTGACATGAAGCAATATGATGGTTCCAGTTCTCTCCTAACACCCTCACGATCATTAAGGGTTCACATTAGCTCAGTTATCTTCAATAATTCAGACAGATCTTTCCTATTGCTATTTACGACACTCACGAAGAAAACGGAAAGCTCAAGCGCGGTGGAAGGAACACGCCGAACGTATGAAGACCTTCAAGACGACGAGTGCAAGGAAACAAATCATGCTGGAAGTGATGGGATTCACCCAATATAATTCGATGTTGGGTTATATGGAATAAAATTTGAAAAATAGAGAACAAATCCTGGCAGCAGATTTTATGTCCTTCACAAGGTCTTACATTGCACTTGAAATGCTAGGCGTTCGTTTCTGTCGTTTGGCTTCATAAACAGACACGCTGCCTTTCGGTTCAGCCAATCTTTGTAAGGGGATATGCCCCCACCTATAAGGGACTCGATGCCGAATTAAATATACTGCCTTTGAAGTGAAAAGATTATCCTACACTGTAGTGATAACAAATCACATCAAGTAGTAGGATCACCTGACATTACTGTGATCATTTGACTATTTATCATGAAGGGAGTGGAATGTGCTGCCAGGGTGTATGAAATTCTGAACGAAGTTTTAAGAAAGGTTAAGTGTAGGGAAAAAGATGTGAAGATTAACCGTAAAGGAGAAATCATCGCTAATTGAGAGATATCAATTGCCTACATATCGGAGGTATCGCCTTCATAGATGGTCCCTTGGTATAAAACACTAAAGTGCGTTTGGAAATCTTGTGATGTTGTTGGTTCTAAAAATTGATTATTGGGTAAACACATTGAATACAACGTTTACAATATCAGCATCATGTAAATATGGCTCGAAAAAACCCCTTTTTCTCACAAGAGCTGATGGATGATTTTTTCAAAAACGTAGCTTTTTTTTGAAAAGAAAGAACTTTGAGAAACTGACTTTTTTTTTACTAGAATGATGTGTCTCTTTGATAATCGATTTATCTTTTCGTGGATGTAATTTTCACAAAATTGAAGTTCTACCGTATAAGTACCAAAGATCAAGGTAAAGTTGAAAGGACGGGCTGACCGCTGTGGAAGCAAAATGTGATATTTTTCATGTTACGGAGCTTAGTGTAAAGATCCTTTCACAAAGCGTGCTCGTTGATAAGACCTCCATTTTTCGAACTATCGAATGGCTATTGATAGTTCAGTGAGAAAACTCTTTTGTATAAAATAACCAAGAATTCACGAAAACACTCCACAGAATGCAACCGCATGCAACAAAAATCGCATTCAGGAGCAAGCATTTTTAAGGCGATTGGACGTTCTTCTTATTAAAAATACTTTTACAGAAATCCTTTCAATGATAGGTCATTTTTCCGGCTATTTTTCGGCAATAAAGTTTCCTAGGAGTCAAAATATCACCACATAGCACTAAAAAATCTGCAGTAAAATTGGAAAAATGAACTCCGATTGCGAAACGGTACCTAATCATTGTTAATAGATTTACTGAAAAGTCTTTTCATACAGCAAGTTTTTTGTTGAAATCAGAATATTCAAACTATTCACTGACCATAAAGATTAGCAGGATAAGAAAAAAATGTCAATAATATTTGGAAATATGTTTCTTTCTTAATCACGTGGTTTTCCTATCGAAAAATTTAGGATTCTAGTGAGCATCGGAGTGTTTTCATCGAAATTATCTGCACAAAAGTCTACTTTGTGATATTCCATCACTAACTGAGAATGATGTTCCTTGAAAATCTTAATCAACTCAGATTTGTATCAAGGTGTGCGCCAATCTTCATGACCGACCGAAAGGAAAAGCTAGATGAAGGTCAAAATGACCCCTCCGTCCTCAAAGAGATATACCTAATCAAGCGGCGTAACCATATATACATCAGATAGCCTTTTCGATGTTTGATGAATGAAGTATGTTCATGGAATTGAACACTCAATACGCCTTATACTTTATTTATATATAAGGATGAGAAAGAACTTTTTTAACACCCGCGAAAAAGCCAAACTTTATGTTTTGTTCCTCATAGCATGGGTTATTGCAAATTCAAGGGGTTAACTCAGGAAGATCCATAAGGAACTCTACAGCAACGCTAATTATTGTGCATCAAATTTTACTTTACTCTTCGAATATCAAACGATGACGATGGGCAAAATTGAGCTTCGAGTTTTGATAGGATATTATCGAGAGCGACAACTTTCGACAAGAGATGCTACGAAGAAGATCTGTGGTGCCGAAGGTAAAGGACCTGTGACCCACTTGTAGTCTTTTCACCTCAATGAAATATTTTCTGCCTGGACGCTGATCCAAGACATATGATCGTTGAAGAGCCACGTCAGGAGTTTTTGGGCACTTTTTCATTATCTCCACTCTGTTTCGACCCCTTATAAAGAACGAAATATTTAGTAGTTTTCAAATTTCAATCAACATTAGATAGCTCAAGTAGAAGGGATTTTAATGGTGCACTTCAGCTTCAAAAGGCTCCTTATTGCGCTGAAAGAGCAAAAATAAAATTTTGCTTCTTATCCAAAAGTTTCTCACTGACCAAAGCTTTTCCTTCGAAGTTGTAGAAACCAATCGATAGATCGAATCTTAAGAATTCTGATGATCTTTTTGATTTTCAAAATGGACGTCGTATTACGCTTTATCAAAACTGAATCCCTTCTATCAACCGCTCCTTTCGATTCATTGAGGAAGACGTATTCTCGATTGTTTCCAATGTTTAAATAACCAATCAATTGCTTGAATCAAAGAAATTTGAATGGTGTAGCTCAATTTCAAAGAGACCTCGTTGTTGCGCTGAAGGAACAAAAAATATTTTATTTCTCATCCGAAGATTTCTAACTGGCCAGAGGATGTATTTTTTTAGAGTTTCTAAAACCAAGCGATGGATCAGACTTCAAGAACTCCAACAGTTTTTTTCTAGTTTTTTGAACGGACTTTTTAGGGCTTCATAAGAACTAAAAGGAAATTGGGTTTCGCACTCGGCGCTTTTTTTCCACTTTTGCAAAACCCCACTTCCTGGCTGTTACAGCGTAAAACAAGGTTCACGCTGGAAAGCAAATAAATAACTGAAATCCTCACATTTGATCTATCCATTGGTTACTAATACTCCGAAAGGAAAGCTCTGGTGAACGAGAAATGTTGAATGAGAACAAATTTTTTTTTGCTTTTTCAGTGCATTAACAAGGCCTCTTTGAAGACTAAATCAACAGTTCAAATTCCTTTCATTTAAGCTATCAAGTGATTACTTAAACACTGAAAATTACCGAAAAAATCTTCTTCTCAGAGGGATTGAATTGAATAGCGGATTATAGAAATGATCTAGTTTTGCATAACCCAATATAATTTTGGTTGTTACAGCGTGAAAAGGCTCATGTTGAAGAACAAATAAACTATAGGAATCCTTAAGCGTTGTTTAACCTATTGGCTATTATTTGGTCTCCAACTGAGTTTCCAAACTTGATCCAGACACTAAAAACTTTCCCACAAAAATATATTTTCCTTTTAACTATTTCGTACAGAATTTCCTTGCACATCGTTTAGTATATTTTTGCACATGCTTGTCCAACAATGGAGCCGTCACGAGAATTGATTCGCAATTTACTGCTTTACGAATTTCAATTGAGGCACGATTTTTGAAGTGCATCTGGCAGCATCGATCGTGCAAACGGCCGCCAAGTTGTGTGTAGAACTACGATGTAAGAATGGATTACAAAGTTTCGCATTGGAGATACTAATTTGGCCAATCAACCAACATCCGCAGGACGGCGTGGAAATGATCGAGAAGCAATCATAAGCGATTGAAGAAGATCTAACTTTGTCAAGCGGTGATTTGGCCGATGATCTCCAATGTTCAGACTAGCAAATCCAGAAGATTTTCAAAGATGCAGATAAGAAAAGGCCAAGAGAAAGCAGATTGCGCAAGCTAATCTTCGTCGTCATCGCCGCTCTTCGTTTTTGAGCAGAGTCATCACCATTGATGAGAAGTGAATCTTCTTCCAGAGCCGGCGTCGTCCAAATCAGCGGTTGTTGCCTTGTCAGCAAGGAAATCAACACCGAGACCAAATCGATTTGCGCCAAAAATAGTGTACATCATTTTTTGGGACCGAAAAGAGCCGCGATTCATTGGGACTTGTGGCAAGCCGGTCAGACCATCAAGCGATATTGTCAGCAACTGGACCGTTACAATCAAACAATTCCACGTCACTGCCGTCGCCAAGTTATTTTGCTCGAAGACAATGCAAGGCCAAACGCTGCCAAGGCAAAGAAGAAGTTGACCGATTTGGGCTGGGAGCACTTTGATTATCCGTTCGCCAGATCTGTCTCCCTCGAATTTCATCTCTTCAGATCATTGGAGCACTGCTTGGACAAGAAGAAGTTTTGAGACATCAATCATTTGTGTTGAGAATTGAATGGTTGGTTTACATCAAAGAATAATGAGTTTTCTGAGCACGGAATTGATTTGTTGCCAGAGAGTTAAAAGATTTGCATCCAGGCAGACGGAGAATAATTCAATTAACGTCGTTTGATTTTTTCGATCATTTGGAAAGACATTTTTTTGAATTTTTAGGACAAGTTTGAAAACTAAGTTGGAGATGTAAAATTTTTATGACCTATACTATACTAACTAAAGAAACATTGCAAGCTACAGATCCTTTGTTGCTCAACATCAATTCATTCATTCAAGTATGTTCCAAAGCTTCAACGTCCACTTTTTCCAAGGCCCGTTTGTCCAATATGACAGCATTTCAGCGAGCGAAATTTCATTCAGTTGGACATGATGATGCTATCCATTGTGACGTAGGTGTTCATGCCTGGTGAATGCGCATTATAATCCATAAATACCCAAATTCAAAATAGATTTTTACAAAACAATCATTGTTAACACTTTGTGTACGACAGGGACACGGCGCCAGCCTTGCCCGGCGAGCAGTCTGCAGTCGAGTGGTTAGTAGTAGCAGCCATTGGGAACGTTTCTGGTAGGATCCACTACCACGACGCTCCTCAGCAGATTTTTTGGTGGCGATTGGTATTTGAATGCTCTACTATAGACGAGCTATTTTAGCAAAAAGCAAGCTCGGGTGTCTTGGAGATCACTGATTTATAATACGAAACGTATGTCAATCGAGTAACAACGTAAATCCCATTCCAACTTTACGTAAAAGCCAATGCACAAGTTTTGCAAAATTTAGTGCTTCCTCGTCTATATATAAGTTTTTCTTAGAAGTCGTACACTGCAAAAACAGTTTACAAACTCTACTTTTATAACATCGTCGAAGGAAATGCGAAAAAAAGTTGAATATGCGATGTTACTCGAACAACAGCCATTTTACCGATGGTCGGCATAACTAAACACTCTCCGTTGCGGATTGCTCGTCGCGCGCGGCGAGGCGGGGCTAGCGTCGTGTCTCTCTCGTAGCTAAAGGGTTAAGGCTGATGTATTAATATAAATTCCGTGATGGTTAGAAATTTTTCGTTCATTGTCAAAATTGGTGTCATCACTTATGCTTTGAACGAACTATTATCTCGTTGTGAGAAATGTATAAATTTCAATGGTTTCCATTTTGACAAGAAATTACTAGCTCTGTCTTAGTTTCGATTATTAATCTCCAAAGTTCCCGCTTACCATCGATAAATAAGACCATTCACTAGGTCATTTAATTTTAAACTCTCGCTGTTCGTGATATGTGATATGTTTGATAACAGTTTATCACGATCATTTCCACGATTAAGCATAAGGTAAGGTTCTTTTTGCTATTCTACTCTACGGAAGTCACTCCATTGCGTTTCTCAATCAAAATTACTTCACACATTATCTCAGCATCTCAGGTGCGCTTGAAGTGTTTCGCAAAAGTTTCTCAAAAGAAGATGTTCATTTCAGAATTAATGACTCCTATTTGGATTTATCTTCTTATACAGTGGGTAACATACGCATTCTTCTTGCTGACGAC
Organism: Parelaphostrongylus tenuis; assembly: GCA_019055375.1. Lineage (NCBI taxonomy): Eukaryota > Metazoa > Nematoda > Chromadorea > Rhabditida > Metastrongylidae > Parelaphostrongylus > Parelaphostrongylus tenuis. The sequence continues at coordinate 188,253 of JAHQIW010000957.1, read as the reverse complement.
ATGTGGGAAAAAAGGTGATGTAGAAGGAGAAGGCGAGGTATGAATTTTGCATATCCCTACCAAAATGAAAGACTTACCTGTTGATTACAGTGTTTTAGCCACTTTAATTGCCAAATAGCGAAAGTTTCATTATGTTGTGAAGAAAGCTCTGGGGCATTTGTAAAAAACTGAAAATCTATGCATGAATTCCGAACAGGATCAATAAGAACTTCAAAATAAAGGCCATCCTTTTCTACGAATTTCCTTCGCCGATCAGCCAGGTTTCGGATCTGGTCGAAGTATCGACGGCTTATTTCAAAGCAACAATCGATTCTTCGTTCTTCAACTTTGCTGAACGTTTTGAACGAAGCTTGTCTTCGAGATCAAGATCTCCAGCATTAAAGCTTTGAAACCCCCAACAGCAGAATTTCTTGTTGTGCCTTACCCTTCATCTTCGTTTGTTTCATCGAGTGCAGTTTGCTGTGAAAGAGCCCTTCTTCATTAATGACGCAATAAAACACGAACTTTGATAAAATCGTTGAATATGGCGGAGGCTTATAACGAAGTGGAATCAACGAACAATATCCAAGCTTTTCTGTGGGAAATCCCACATACTATGCTGTAATATTCCCATGATGCATAGGAGTTATCTCATGCTTATCGAAGTGGACCACAACTTTCTTCTCGACCGTAGTTATAGCCTTAGAATAGAATACTGGCAGGTAATACTACTATCGGAGGAGAAAGCAGTGAAATGATTATTGATACAGACCGCTTCCACAGTACTAGCACTACCTAAAATGAACATATTTAGAGATATTCACAGTTGACTATCGGAATTAAATCGAAAATCAACTGGGTAAGTGATGTTTTGCCTTCTCGTTTAGGAAGGTTCATCGGCAACACCTACATCAGCGTACGCGCAACTTGCACCAGATGCTCCAGCAGAGGAAGGAACTCAATTAGATGCGCTATCTTCAGAAGGCACGCCTAGCACATCTGGAACGTCATCCTCTACCGGTACAAAGGTTAGCTGACCGATTAAGCTACTCAATGATGATGACAGTAGTCTGAGATTTTTATTGTGCGCATGACTACCATCAAAAAAATGTTTGTATAAACGCAAAGCTTAATGAGATATAGAATAGAAACAACCTGCCTTCTAAACTTCCAGTTGACTAATCTTCCACTGAGGTTCGGTTACAGGAGTAAACGCTAAAATTTGTCAAAAGCACAGCAATCGATTGAAATCTTGGTGGACTGCCAATATTTCTCGCCCTACTCATTAGTCTAATATTTCTAGAGCGCCTGAAGATTAATGACTTTTTTGACTGAATGTAGAAATAATGTCACTTTACTTCACTTGAGTTGATAATGAGCGGAAACCTAAGATTATCCAAGAGGGATTGACACCAAATGGTTCAGATGATGTCATAACAGTAGCGGTACTACTCGTTGTTTCTGTATAAAAGTAAACTTCAAGGATGATAACAAGGTTTTGAGAGAATTATTTGTGAACTGCAATTGAGAAGTAATTTGCCTTAGGATGTATGCTGTTTAGCCGGCTGAAAAAAAGGATGAAAGGAGCAGTATGCTGAAAAAAGAAGAAGATGAAAAGAAAGAGGAGAAGAAAGAAGAAAGTGGAAAGAAAGAGGAGAAAAAGAAGGAAGTGTAATAAAAGAGGAGAAAAAGGAAGAAAGTGTAAAGAAAGAGGAGAAGAAAGAAGAGGAAGAGAAGATGGAAAGTGATAAAATGAAGGAGCAACCAACACAAAAAGATGCGGCAAAAGGAATAGATAAAGGTGTTGCTCTCGCGAGCGCTATGAACAATTCAAAGGACGAAGGGAAGGCAAAAGGTAAGCATAAGAATAGCAGAGGCGGCAAGAAGTGTGACAATAAAAAGAAAACAGAAATCAAAAAGAAAAGCAAAACACAAAGGAAAGAAGAAGAAATAATAGTAAGACATCAATAGAAGATACGTATTGCTGTGCTTATGTTGTGTATTCATTCAAACTGTTCCTTTTGCACACCTGGTGACCCCAAAATAAAATTTATAATTTATGTTATCTCGCAGTGAGTGATGAATGAAGATACTTTGGTGTAATCAAGAAACTGCTTCAGGATAAGCTTTTTTTACTGGCAGATATACTCAGTTTCACACACCATCTCCCAGTGCAACAATTCATCAAAGCCGTTTTCATTTGAGAGATCTCAATAATCACACATTCAGAAACCTAAGAGAACTGGGTGTTGAGCAAAATCACTGCCTCAGCTGGGAATCGATCCCGCGTTTCACCCTATAGGGGGACGCTTGCTCTACCTCTACACCACCGAGGCACATCTGCCTGACCACTTATTTATCTAACACAAAGATGTTGAATAATGAGTGGTCTGGCAAATGTGCCTCGGTGGTGTAGAGGTAGAGCACGCGTCTCCGTGTAAGATGAAACACGGGTTCGATTCCCGGCTAAAGCCGTGTTTTTGCTCATCACAGTTCTCTTAGGTTTGAATGAAACATCATAACACTGCGAATAAGGCAGTAGAAACAATAGAACTTTAGATTATTATTTGCACATTTAGATTTGGATAATTAGGCTTTCTGACTACTTTCGACTTCTATATTTCTAAAATGTATTGCTTGCACACGACTTATGGATCATCCGCTACAAGACTTCCAGAGGCGATTTTTTACTTAATTTCGATTAAGACGTCAAGTAGCCCATAGCCACCCAGTCCGTATTGCCAATAACGCGATCTATTCGTTTTTGTGGGAGAGAATCCGTTAATATAACAGCTAATCCTTCCAAGGTTGACCAATCCAAAAATGGTTGAACATCATTCAAATCAAGTCATTGAAGTGATTTTCGTTATTTTGATAATTTTTTTCTAGATCTTGAAGATAATTTTGGATTTCTCTTCACCCTCCTGATAGGTCTCGATTTTTCTACACGCTCACATTCCTTTATGAGTGAATAACTCCGATGTGCTAGTAGAACTTTAAGAGTGAAACTTAATGTTGTTTTCGCTTTCACAGCGTTCTGTGAAGACTTTAGAACTTAAAATTGGCTAATAATTGACAATATTTATAGATGGCTCAAATGCTTGGTCAGAAGCTATCCAAATATCTTACGCCAGTGAAACAGACCGAAGTGTGGATCAAAATCTTCATACCGTTGCAACAACGCAACACGAAAGCCTTTCTGTAAAACAAGCACAGTACTGGAATAATCGCGATTCGAGTTCTTGAAAAATATCCGAGTCCAAAAGAGAAAGCTGTTTTTGGTAAAAAATTCTTGGTTGCGAAGGGGTTATTGCGCACTATTGTAAATGCGTCAACCCACGGACGGCAAATGAATCACAACGTGACTGATAAACATACAAATCGCATCACTGGAACGCGATTTTTATGTGCTTCAAAGGCAGCACTAATTCAGTAGCCAGTGATCAGTAAAGGCACGATAGTGCTTAGAAACGAACGTTTTAATGCTCTCTTCGGTTTTCCTCTTTTTTAAAAGAATTTCTAGGACACAAAAAGGCAGAGTTAAAGATCCAAATTCCACTCTATCTATGCGAGCCCGTACATACGAGGGCGAGACGTACAGGACGCTTGTGCATTAGTTTCAATGCGTAAAATTGCAGATGGGTTAAAACTCATTGACTAACCAGTCACAGCGTGGTTCGTCATCGTATTACAGTCAGTATTGATTCAAAAAATCACTTTTGGCATGGCGAACTACTTTCCTGAGATCGTCGTTCTATTCTCTGGTCTATCGAATGGAAAGGTGTCCAAAAAAGTGTCAAAGAGACCCTGACCAGAATGATTCACTAAAACCATTCCAGAAGGCCGTACGCAGAAAAAGTTGTACGCATTAGCGCGAAAGGGCAAAGTCATCGTATGCCATCTTATCTACTGTTTTTAAAACCTTACCGAGCTTGTTAAGCCAGAGAAATGTGCTCGTTTAGGAAGTGTCGCTTTCTTAATGGTCCACGCTCCATATTGAATTTACTCTATAGCAGGAATGGAGAGACTATACTAATTGTTTGTAGCGAGTTTTTCAAACAGTCGATTTATACATATTTACTATTAGCAGCAATTCATCGACTGCAAGAAATGTTGATAGTACAATAACATGTGTTATCACCATAGACAATGTCTCTATATCCAAGTTATACTGATGAAAACGGCGACACCTCCGCAACGAACGTATGGCTCGCTAAGGATTTATCAAACGCCATCCAGCCATGCGCAACACTGCTGATCTAGTGATTTTTTTCACTTACGGTACGTATAAATCGTGCGTCGTTCCTACTCTCTATAGGGGAATGGATTACCACGAGAGATTGGCTAAAGACGTGGGGCCTGTCCTACTGACGAGGCTGCCAAGGCCGAAACACGTGTATCGAGCTCTGTAAGAGCCCATAGACACCACATGACATGTTGGCTCGCACAAAAATTACCAGCTTCAAAGATTCCTGCAGGATACACTGTACGCCTACAGCTCGTCAATCTTGATGCATGATGAGTAGGGCTGCCGGCCTCACGAGATGATTAACGATCTTAGCTATCGGGATTTCCGGAATCACATATTTACTTATCAAAGGCAGTAGATGTAAAACTTCCTAGAGCTGTTAACAGTTGTGTTATTTCACGCAGACCATAAGCGCGGTAGAACAATTAACGGCGACTTTGAGACAAAAGTTCCATTCGAAAGAGCCGAAGGCTCGACCTCACAGGACAGTGAATCGCCTTGTCTTGTTGAAAAGCTTTAGTTTATAATTAACATTTTTCATCTATTAGCATCATCAACAAAAACCTAAATGTTATGTTCTAAGGAGAAATATTTCTCAATTGCAAGACGAAAATTGCGCGCGCAAAGCAGTCAACTGCAGCCTTTAAAATATTGGATGACTCTTCAAGATTACAGTGATTGAATCAACGTGATGTGAATATTTTCATACCTCTTTATCACACATTTTAACCCATCGCATAGTCTTTTTCTAAAATCTTTTCGAAAATCAAACTCAACATGATCAGAGAACAGATGTTTCTCGCATACCTCCCTCATCTCCTCTGTCGTTAATGGGAACGCCGTGGCCGATTGGTTGCGATGCTCTTCGCAGCTCAAGTGGAGCGGAGCTCCATCCTCCAACTCTCTCTGGCAGTAAGTAACAACGTCCTATGGGACGCCACAGTCAGGCTATCCTCGGGATTGCGAAGAGATTTGTTCAAACAATATTCTATGACATTGAAAAAGAACACAAATAAACGAATTGGACGCTAGAAGTACTGGAATCCGCGCAGTGAAAAAAGCACTGTGAAAACGGATCAACGAAGAATGAAGAAGTGCAGCGTCATCATTTATCGATGAGCTTTAGCACTCAAATTTGGATGGCACTCCTGTAGAACCGAATTGACTTCATGTTGGCTGCAAATGCTTTAGAACGTCAAAGGTACAAAAGAAAAGCTCCGTTTGATTGTAGAGGAATTTGTCACTGTGTATTTTGTGGTATATCGCTATGTTATCATAGTGTTTCTACTTTAGTAATCATCCAATAAAATTCTCAACTATTGCACAGGGATCATTCTTGAAAATTTACTCTATCCTGAAGGAGATGGGTGAGGTTGACATTTAACGTAAGCTTTCTGCCGATGATTTCTAATGAATATGAAGTATCGCAAGGAGTCGGTTTCTAGCATCAAAAATTTTTGATCAACAAAGTTTCTAGGAGTTCAGAGCCTAGTAGATTGCTAGAACAGATTTTGCTCTATCGCAATAAATTCAGGCGTAGTTCTTGTATAGGGACAGGATTTTTTGAAGAATAAAAAGAATTTACAATTCAAAGAATCTTCCAACGTAACAAGGGCGGCTGTAAGCATAGACATTGTATTAGCTATCGCGTTTCGTTGAAAGAAATCTCTACTGCTGACCGAAAATTGAGTTTGACGTGTTTCACATAATGTCTGATGCTGATTTTACATTAAACACCGCACGAAAATAGAGTAGAACATTGAAGGACCTCAAGAACACTTCTTGTTCTTACTTCAACGATGTATGTTGCTATCGACTACACGTTATATCTTGGACAGCTCAACTGGATTTGGTGTCGATATGTGCTCGATCATTTAAGCTCGTTGACAGTTAGTTGTCGACAAGTTAGACCTTACATCTCGGAAGGAGCGATAGCGCAGCAAAAGTTTCAATAGTGTGGCGGTTGGCAAGCGCCCAGTAAGAGTGAAGCACCAATGCAACTTTTGTGTGGATCTGCGTTCTGGACATTAGCAAACGTTCTTAGATAGACAATGTGTCATAGAAGGAGAAGCTGAAAAACTGAAGTTGTGGACCACTGTGCTGGAATGATATGCCGTACAGAAGGTTATGCGCTAGGAAGTGGCACTGCTTGATGAGATGAAAAAAAAATTAGCGGTTTCTTCTTTAGATAGCAACTGTTGAACTGCCACTGCTCCCAGCTCTCCGCTTGCATTTCATCATTTCGTACATATTACAATCTCACGGATTTTAATTGTGCTATTTTACACGACCTATCACCATATTTTATTCTGCAAATTTGAACTCTTCAAGCACTCGATTTGTTTCCTCGCCATTCTTCATAACGGTCTTCGACCATTTCGAGAGTTGTTTCGACTTCTACTTGAGGATTTTGTTTTCTTCATGAATGACATGGACTGCTGGTCGGACAAATACTGCAATTGCGCAAGAAGTCGTGTTAAGTTACGTATGAACATTACGGAAGATACACAGGTACATCCACCCACCCACCCAAAAACACACACACCACACACATACACACACACCACACACACGACACATACATATGCATACGCATACACATACACTCAAACAGTCGTAAACATCCACTAGTAGCCACCTATACAGAAATAACTTTGAACACAGGTTATGAGCCACTTTTTGAAAACATCTTAAGCAGCATGCTTTTTGCATAATTCAGTACTATTAGTTTCCTCTGGAGTTTAAGAAATCCGAACAGATCGGTTGAAGTGATTGTAGTAGCTGAGGAAGCTGATAAAAGGCTCAACAATAGCAGCCTTAACAACCCAATAAGCGTAGGTTTATGAACCCAATATTTAGTGCAAAAGCTGCTCAGAACAGTCACAATTACAAAGGCCGTAAGTTCATCAGCTAATCAACTCTTATGTTCAATTTGTTGCAGATGAATCAAAGTACAACGAAGCCGCGTGCTCCATACTAGGCTGGAAAACAGTTACTCACCAACCGCGAGTTTGTGCTTGTTATGGTGCTCGAAAAAGAAGAGAATAAACAGCCAGTGTGCAATAGTTTGTTGCTTAGCAACTCTCTGCTATTTCCATTGGATCCATTGAGTTTTTAAAAAGAAAACATAGATTTCTTCTTTTTATCAGCCATGACATTGAGTAAATTAAATTCATAATTTTCGTTAGGCGAACGCGAGGATGATACTAGTACTATTTATTCAACTTAAATTTCGATTCATCTCTATTTCGTGATATTATTATTCCAAAGACCGACTGCCGACTAGCCTCGGCATGTTTCAATAATAATTCCTGATTTTCTTCTTTGAGCCAAACACGAGGTGTCATATTAATATTTATCAACAGCTGATGTTTCGGCAGTTCGCCTTCTTCAGAGCCTGGAAAAGTCAAATTATCCGCAATCCAATCAGTTGCGTACCTCCATTACTCATAGCAAAAATCACCAGACATAGATTTCAATCACATCAAGCACAAAATAAACTCTCAATATACTCACCGCTTTTTTATATGGTGTTTCACTGAATGATTCAAGTGGAGATCACTAAGGCTCATAATTTGTGATTGATTAATAATTTGTACGATTTGTGCGATTGATAATAATCAATGTTTTGTGCTAAATGCGATTGGAATCTAGGTCTGGTGTTTTTTTAGAGGAGTAATGGAGGTGCTTGACTGATTGGATTGCGGATAATTTGACCTTTCCAGGCTCTGAAGAGGGCGAACTGTCGAAACGTCAGCTGTTAAATAAAGCTTAATGTAACACCTCGTGTTTCGCTTGAAGAAGAAAATCAACTATTATTTTGTTTATTTGTTTTCGTTCAGTTTCGACTCAGATCGTCTTGACAGCATAAACTTTGCCCCAGCACTAGGAGGTTCAGTTAAACAATAAAAACTGAAAAATAGCTTTTTATATTTATAGTTTTAGGAACATGGCTAAATGTTCTGCGCTTTCACGATCCAAACTTTTTATTCTATAAATAACAATTTTCAAAACAAAGTCATTGAAACACAGATCTAGTAGCCGTAGACATCAACGATACACTGGAGAGTTCCGTCGTGTCCTCTGCTAACTTGAATCGTTTAACTGCTATGATTTGCGAAATAACGAAGTCAACATAAGTTGAAATTAGCAAAGTGATGGAGAACTTGTTCGTTACGCGAACGTTGCAACCTACTCATGCACTGGATCGACTTTGTTCCCGGTCTATCAAACTTGCCATCCTTCCGGGTAGGGAGATTGGCCCTAGGCTCCACTCGGACAAGACTGCTTCATCTAATTCAGGCGGTAACATCTTGATGTGGCTGATTCTGAAGTCAAGCGAGAACTGGCTTAAGCAATAATCGCGAGCAAAACGGTCATTTTTGAAGTAGCAACAGAAATCACAAGCAGAAAAAGTGCGAACCTTCATCAATGATGGATGAAAGGATGCGGATCAACTATAAGAAGTGTTGAGATCCGTGGAGTGATACATATGATGGCTCGTCATGTCGTAAAAAAAAAAAAATTAAGAATCAATAATACAGCTGGAAGCATGTTACTTATACTACAGAAAATGTGAGTCTCATTAGCTCATAACGTATCGTTAACTCATAGCGCATCGAATTAAAATGAGTATGAAATAGCAATTTACAAATAGTATCATCGTAGCGAAATAGTTTCCTGAGACCATCGTCTATTATTCCGCTCTCAAAATGAGAAAATGGCTCTAATACGCTTGAAACGCTTGAAAATGGCTCTCGAAAGGCCAAACATCTTGCCTAAGCAAGCCATATGATATTCAGTACTTTTGGGCTGAAGATTTTAGAGGTAACTGGATGCGTATCTGATTAGGCAACACTAGTGGAGGTGTAGAAGATTCCCGATTCCTCTAATTTGAGTATTAATGGTCTTAGAAAAGTCTAAAGCCCTTCTCTTGCCGCGAATGAAACGAGTAATTGGTTCGTTCAAGCTGAGTGATCGAATCACAAATCATGTATGAACTGCGGTGCTGTTAACCATTTCGCTACGCTCATCCATCACAGTGATTATCCTGTGACGAAGTGAGGCACTTGTATTTTATTTTGTTATGAATGCGTGCTTTGTATCAGCGGAAGCGAAATTGATCATCGTCCCAGATTTCCTCTCTTTTTGTGCTTTTTCGCTGTAGTATCATGTTTCAAACATGCTTAAGAGAATCGAAAGCTAAGCAAAATCTCGGCCTCAAGCCGAAGGTGAACCCACGCTCCACTCATACGGTGGGCGCGGTGCTACCACCACACCCACCGAAACACCGTTTCACCACCATGCATACTCTAATATTATCTAATGTAGCTGTTAGTCACCGAACTTCGAGAGGTTTGCTTGGGTAAGCACGTATCGCTTTATAAACCCAGTTAAGCTGACAGCCATTGTGATATATATTACTCAAATTTCTATGTTTTTACTGTTTTTTCTCAGCGATATGATATTTCAAATATACCCTAGAGACCGTTCATTTCAAGTGCTTTCTTTAGACCACGTTCAAAATTAATTACATCTCATAATTTATCGAGCCAACATGTCATGTGGTCTGTTATCGACTCTTGTACAGCGACACACGTGTTTCAATCTTCCAACTTCGTCAGTTTGGCAAGCCCTTCGTCTTTAGCCAAATCTCCTCAGGTCCCTACATCCCCATTAGAAAGGGAGGCGACGGCAAACGATTTACACAATCGTCGTCAAGTGAAAAATCACAAGATCGGCAATTTTCGAGGATCGATTGCTCTTAGCTGGTATTTTCAAAATATTATATCGTTTATTTTGAGTGTTTGAGTCAAGTAGAGCGCATGTAACGCAGTGGTTAGAGGTACTTCACGTGGCACACGAGGTCAATGGTTTGATCACGCGCTCATGTCTCACCAAGCCATCCATTCCTCCGTGGTCGGCAACTTGGTACCGGATTGGTCGTAGACTTGTCTGGGAGTATAAGCCCACTGACTCTATTCACCGGGAGGCCACCGTGAGTCATTGTAAAGGCCAGATATGCATTCAATCACCTCAAACAAAGTTAAAAATTGAAGACGAATGCGTGGCTCATCCTTCAGTGGTTGGTTAACGCCGAGGGGTTGATTCTTTTTTACCATTCATTTCGAATTTTCTATAAAGCACGCCCAAAATTAGATCCCCTAGAGGATCGCCTAAAAACGAAGGGCCTGCCCGACTGACGAGGTTGGAAGGCAGAAAAACGTGTGTTGGGCTGTAAAAGAACCCGTAACAGGCCACATGACATGTTGGCTCAGATAATTATCATATGATATACCTAAGAGCGTTGAGTGGCCGACTGAAATCTCTTGGGCATAGTTGACTTCCATTCAATTCAATCGGAATGTACAATGTAGATGTTGCGCTAAGTAAACGCCTATGGAAGAGTCTCTAACAAATAGTGGAGCATGAAGTATTCGAAATTCATCCCTCACTGGTGAACCACACATTGCTCCCTATTTATAGCATTTCAGGGTGGTTGGATGCATATATGGGCTATATCTTGTTCTATAGAAGTTTATCATTAACTGAAGCCAGCACTTTTATTTTTCTAAACTGATGTGCTACAAACTTGTTCGGTACGCACGGTCAAATCGACGACTGTGCATCCCGCAATAGCTTAAGCCACTGCTCCACTGCACTATCAGATGTTTAATGTACACTGGATTAAGCGGCAAGCAGTAGCCTTATGTATAAAATGTTGAAGCAAAGTGATAAAAGTTCTAAGACTTCCATTATGACTTGCTCAGCTTCTCAAGTGTGACATATAGTTCTTCTTCCCAACCGTAGCAAGGCGGTACGTTGCTGACGTCGCTATCGGTGCAAGTTTTTTTTTGATGGTCTTGTACAAACTGGGACACTGGAGAGAACTCGCTATCACAAGAGGCTACCTGCTTCCGATTCTTTTGCAGAAATTCAAGATCTCGCAGAGTTTTGTTTTTTACGTACTTATCCTCGATTCACATATTCGTCGTTGTCATGGAAGAAGAAGAGTCGTCCATCGATGTATATCCGTGTGATTTTCATTGTTGTCACTATCCCTGCTTATTCAACTAAAAACGCTTGGTGTACTACAAACGGGATCGGGAGATCAATCACGTTGTAAAGCAAACGCAGAAAATCGAAATAGCATCTAGTGGTCGTCATGGAGTCTAACCGATACGCGACCTTGTTCAACGACATAGATTGGGGTGAGCTTGATCTTGTTTCATTTACAGAACTCATTTCTCTTAATACAAGGAATCCTCGCATTTTTTTCTGCTCAGCTCACAAATTAGAAGGACAAAGGATAAAGTTCCCGGTGTTGACCAATCTATGAGATTGCGCTATGCATTCATCTTCAATTAACATCGTCTGAGGTGATTGAGTGCAAATCTAGCCTTTACAATGACTTGTGGAGGCTACCTATATATCACATTAGTGTTCTGATCCACCCGAACAACTGCGGTACTGTTTCACCAAGCCCGGCAGGATGGAAGACCTGTGAGTGTTGAGAGCGAGTTTGGACCACCGACCATCGACTGACCGTTTATGTAATAACAAAATGCCTCCAATCACTGCGACATACGCGCTAAACTTGCAGATTACTAAATCAAATCAATGTCTTGATCGTGACATATGTTACGCCGGACTATAATTTCGAATCTACTAAGATCTATTTGCAGCACTCCAGAGAATTTCCGAACATTCACAGGGCTTTTCCTTGCTGTTGTAGTTAAGAAAGTGGCTTTTCATAGCCTTCTTCATAAGCCAATTCACGAGGCTGTTGTATTATTGATAATATTTGTCCTGACAGCCGAGCTTGCGACAATTTCCCCTTTTGAGAGCCTGAGAAGATTAGGTTGCAAACAACCTACTCAGGCAAACGTTCATTACTCCAACGAAATATTCTACCTGTCTTCTAACCACAGCAGGAACATAACAGTTTTTTATCTACTGTCGCCTTCGAGAGTCTTCCACTAAGGTGTTGAAGTGGAGACCAACCATGCAGAGTTCACACGCACTGTGATGACACCTGTCACGTCATAATAACAGTTCCATATTCTGTGCTAAACCACACTTGATATCGTACATTCCTCTCCTTGATCCCTGTTTGAATCTATGGTTTTCCCCAACTCATTTCTTAGGGGATGAAAATATGAAGGCACACCTTCACTTTTACTAAAATTCTTGCATGAAGTTCAGCGGGAGAGTGAAGCTGTAAATCAAACTGGTGGTTTTGTAAGCAGCGGTTACGTATCACAAATTCAGTCCACAATATTATGCTATAACAACCTTAGTATTGAACCCCACTAATGATGAATAGCGTAACTCTGAAGCTGAAGCGAGAGCTGAACCCGTGTTTTCACCTCTACCAAGGATGAATGCTAACAAAGGTCTTCGTAGTGTAATGGCTACACTTCTGGAGTTCAGGGTTTTGCATATCACTCATTATTAGTAGATATATACTTATAACATTATGAGACTGCTTTAAAAAACCGCTAAAGTAAAGGACTCCTCCAAAATAAGTATTGCTAAAGTTGAAATTAGATTTGACAGTTGAAGGGGTGTGGTGGCCAGTATTCATGCTTGGTTTCTCCATGGGCGCTGTCATATTCACCGTCGCATTCTCTATAATATTCCTCTACTACCGACATATCATCAATAAAACTGGAGGATTCAGTTTGAAGGTACATTTATATCCGTCAAAATTCGTGTTTGTGGTTGGTGCTCCTCCACAGTAGCTTGCAAGGTGCCAATACAAATGTAAAGTCCTACAAAAATGAAATTTCATAGAGTACAATAGGTTTCATGGATACTCTTGCAGCTCCACAGTTTTGAAAATTTGTACCTCTTGCCTCTCTTGTATTCCCCTTCCCTACAGGAGAGTTCGACGCAGTAACCCTCAGCGATCTGCCACGGTATCGAGAATGAGTGATAAGTGATGGTCCAAGATAGATGTTATACGCGCAATAGAAGATACAACAACCATCAAGTTCCCTTACTACTACCTTCACTTTGGCCCCTGTAACCATAAGCACTTTTATGAATGTATCGAGGCAAGAATAACATAGTGACAGTAATGAGGTCCGATATGCGCAAGGTCTTAATTCCATCTCTCGCTAAGCTAACTAAGCTTTTCAGCCACAGGGGAATGAATCTGTGTCTGGCTTGTTCGGAAAGCTTCCTAAGATCTAAAAGACCTATGATCATCTTAACACTGCTACCTCTGAATTCGCATCCAACACTGTTATGAATTCATCTCGTAACCTACTACATAATTTCATGCATTCAGAACGAAATTGCGTGATTCCTTCTTGAGGAGCGGATGCACTTTCTATTGACAGAACGCCTACTATTGCAGCACAGCTTCGTCGAGATGATTGAATCACTTTATCCCATTCCGTTTATGATATTACCATTCAGAAAAGTCATAATTAGCTTTTTGAGTGCAATGGTTTTTTGAACTTTAAGTGACATACTTTGTTGTACTATTCTGTATAAATTATGCAATACAATATGTTAACGAAATTCTTTAAGGCATTGAAGTGCCCGTCAGCTATGTCATTGCAGCTACAATTAGACTCCTACTGATAGGTGCTAAAAAATATATTTTTCATATCTTTGACTGCGGTCATTGACTGAACCTTACTATCCTTTCATTTTCGCTCCACTACATTGAGGTAGGTTCCTATTTGTTAACGCGGAACAAACGATAAAATGACCCCTTTTGCTGGACATAAACCTTTCACTGCTTTTTTGGTAATCATTTGAAGGTTTAATCTTTGGCTAGCGCCTTACATAGCCGTTTTTTGGAGTCGTTTTTGTTCCACTTTAGCGGAACGAAAACATTTACGTTTCACACGTACATAATTCACGCGAGACAGATCTCTTCCTTTCGATCAATAGTAATCATTCGATCGCGTAAGATTCAACGATTGCAAAGCTATGTATATTTTCTAAAAAGACCGTTCCTTTGAACTGTAGCAGAGAAAATAAGATTGATTCACTCACGACGGATTGCATTTTTTCGGCAAATTCACGGGTTGTGAGGTGGGGCAGAGGGGTTGCGATCATCGACCGATGGTGCCTAGGCGGATAACATGTAAAGTTCGATTTCAGTACTTGATTAGAATTTTTTTCTCCGCTTTGAAAAAAAAAACTCCAAACCAAACATATGACTCTGACACTACAAAATTTTCTCCATACGCGCATGTAGTATTCGTGCTTCCAGCGCAGTAATATTTAGAGTGCGTGACCGTAGAAACATAGAAAATAGGGGCCGAGTCTCCCCTGACGCGAACGTTTTTGCACATCACTGGGTATATGTATGAAGTTTTACGACCGCGAAATCGGTTAAATAAAAATAATTTCGTTTGATCTTTAATATCCAATGTCTGTCAACGTGACTGGGTTCAATGTCGATTCCGACTACCTGAGCCAGGCCGTTGACGGATGACAGATAAAGGCACTATAGCGTAAAAAGAGTGGTGTGCAAAATGAGCGTTATTAGCGCAACAGATTAGAGCACGCGTTCTCGGATAGAGTGAGATGTGGGTTCGAGCCCCGTCTGACGCGAAAGTTTTGCATACCACTCTACATCATTGGGTAGAAAACATAATTTTATTTTGGACGGTACAGAGTTGTAAATGGATTCTTTCGAAAAAGCAGTACGTAGCGCAGTAGCCATTGATCTAAGCTTCGAATGATTACTTGTACTCTTATGAAAATTACGCGGGGGGGGTGGAAATTGGATCTTCATTTGTTCCCCGCTGACAGAAAAGAACCCTAAGGTTTTTAATCATTATCTCTCCACATTGTTTAGCTTACATGAGAGTGCTAGAAATTTTTACTGTGGCTAACGTTCCGGTGTTTATTCTTTTCAAATCAGGAATTTTCGGAGTTGATTGACAGAAGAAGGAGTTGTTTTAGCAACGCGAGATCTTTGTTATGGCATAGAGTCTAAGTTTTGGAGTGGAGCACGACTCAAATGAACCTCACGAATTTTTTGAGGAATTACTACTTGGCTTCATTGTGGGTGGAGACTATAGATGGAGCAGGAGGCTAATGTTGTCATTGGAAAATCATATATAGCTTAAATACTTTCTGCAAATCTCAATCCTTTTCCAAATTGTGTTAAAAGCAATCGGGCCATTAGCTTTATACTACTTAGGAGAATAATAAAGATTTCCGGTGTGATTACTGTTTGATGAATTTCCACAGGGTTCACCAGTAAACAAATGTGGCGAGCTTCTTCGCTATTTAAGTCTCCTATAGCAAGATTAGTGGGAGAGGCTATGGCCGAAAGGTCATGACGCCTGCCACCGCTGGTGCGTGTTGATTCCCACTCCCAACACTTTCCGGCTTCGAGAACGAACGCCTCAACCCGGTTATCCTTGAGATTGGAAGGAGATGTGATCAACAAGTATTCTGCGACGTTCAAGAAGAAAACGAAAAACGAATTGAGTCCTATGAATACTGGGATCAGCACATTGAAAAAAAGTGCAACACGGATTAAATAAAATGAGAAAGTAATTGCAAGATTTGAATATGGAAGGCGCTGATCAATAGTGCATGCACGTAATCTCGCGGCTAAGGACCATGTCTTCTATCCGACGTCGATGAGCTGATACTAGATTTGTGTGGTCAAATATGCATCCAGGCGCCTCAAATGATTTTTGATGAAGGCGAATGCATGGCGCATTCCTCATGGCTTGATCAACACCGAAAGTTTTACTCCCATTTCTATTGCAAGATTTTCGATTGTATAATCAAGTTAACAATATATTTAGCTTTTTCTACTCCTCATTTAAGGGGTAGGCACAAACTTTTGAAAAATTTTTTTGCTATGATAATTACTCTCAAATAGTTGTGAAGGTCGTCCAACTCTTCTTGGTACGAGTGAATACAGTGATGATATTTAGTGAAAAGGTTGTGTCTTCACAAATGATAGGAATTTCATCATTTGAGTGATTAGATTGGCGTTTGTACTTTTGTGCTCCTGGTAGGTAATCGTATGCGATTGGATATGATTTGCAATCTCACAGAGAGAGTAACGGTCGGTACTGAGAATACTGCTCTGGTGTTAGATGTGCGTAGTACATTAGGTGCATTCTTAGCAGGCCTTGGAAGCATTCGTGTCGTGAACGTAAAGACTGAATGGGCTTAGTAATGAGACTTTTTGCTAAAAGAAGTTTCCATTTTTTTTAGTAGCTCTAAAGCTCCGAGATAATTAGTAATGCAACATAACCTATCTTCATAGACACTGTGCACATCGCAGCATTTTTTACATCAGACTTGTTCTATTCTGCCTTTCATCACCAAGGGTCTGTGCGTTTTTTTGCATTTCGATCCGACTGTTACTTGAAGATTTTGGTCTTAATGAATGTTTTCGTAATTTGGTCCAGTCGATTATACGTCTATTCCTACGATACTCGTCCTAAAGCGTTCTCATGAAGTTTGAAAACAAATCAAACTGATCAGAGAAGGTCTACAGCAACGTGATTGAATAGGAGGCGATTGCTAAGAGCCACCGATTAGGGCTAGAATGTGGCTATAAAAAAGACAGAACAAAGACCGTGATAGTGCAGTGAGGAAGGGAGGTATACGTCCCGGAAAGGATTGTCGTGGTTCGACACCATATTACATGATTCAAGTTCCAAATTGCCCTTATCTCAGCACTCTTGCAATTTAACAAGAAATAACGCACTCGGATAGATGGGAAACTCGGTAGCTTGTGACGAACCAGCGTCATTTCCGAAAGAGCGACATCACTATTGCGCCCCTGAAGAACCATGTTGAGAACTGAACTATTTCCTGTGCGGCACTTAGAAATTCGGTCATATTATGGCTGCTAACCACACATTGCTGCAAAAAAGTGAGTACGTACACTAAATTCCAGAAAGGCCTTGGGGTAACAATGTGCAATTACTAAGAGCTTATTGCGAATTCTGGTATAGGGTTAGAGCAAATTCGCTTCCAGATGGTTGACATTTGCAATTTCACATAAGTACTGCGCTTTTATTTCAATTTGGCCTATTACTTAGCATTCGGTGATCCCGTAGACTAATGGCGTGTACTAGGGTAGGTATGTTACACTACAGCAGCGTTTGTGAATCATTTCATCATGACCTTCGTTCCTGTTGTCATCGTTTTTTTACCAGTACAGATTTCTTTAAGTTCTAATTACGAAATCGTCATTGGAGCATTAATACTTGATTAAATACTAAGATTTTCTGTTTTCGCATTTTGAAGCGATCCTATCACTTTTTCCATTTGATTGAATGTTTTGAAAGATTTATTAATCAGTGCTCTGTTATATCATGTTGTGGATTCTGCTACAACTTGAAGGTATGTGAAATACATTTATCAGTGTTAGACCAGCACAGTTTCCCTTGAATCCAATAGAGGGGTGCAAGGGCGTTTTCACGTTGTCACAGGCAGATGTCTGACTTTGACAAGTTAGCCGCCTTATAATCTGAAACTGTCTACATTTTATTCTTTTCATGTGGGACGGGCGAATCCTGCAATTACTGGACCGACCGTTCGCCATTTAGTAAGCACCGCTAATGAACGCAATACAGTGATGATCTTATTTTTTACCCAATATTATCTGGTACGGCCGCCATGGCCGAGTGGTTGTAATGCTCGTCGCGGCGCTCGTGAAGTTAATTTCCACCCCCAACACTCTCTGACACTCAACGGCAACGTCCTGTGGAACGCCACAGCTGTGCTATCTTTGAGATCGCAAGGAAACTTGCTCAACCAATATTCTACGTCGTTAAAGAAGAAGAAGACTAAACGAATCGAATCCTTGAAATACTGAGATCCACACAATGAAAGAAAGCACGGTGATGGACGGATTAAGTAAAATGCCAAAAATATTATCGAATAAATAAATGCAGTTGAGCTATTGAAGAGCTTTTGATCAGTGCATGTGCCGTCGCATTCACATCAATGGACGTATCGTCATGACACAATTCACATAAAGATAGCAAACCGGAAATGGTGCCGTTCTGATAAACAACAGAAACAAAACTGTTGTAACGACTGCGCAGTCGTCACACGTCGCTCACACCGATTCTGTCGCCAATTTATAAGTTGACTGAGCGCCTACTCAATCAACATGTCATTTTTGATTAAAAAATTGACTGACACTCGCCGTTTGCGGTCAGTTTCACTACCGAGGATGTTCTACTTATCAGACGTACCTTCATTCTTTCACAAAGAAATTGATAACATTCTTTGATTTCAGTATTTGGCTTTTGGGTTGATTATTGTACACTAGTGGTAGATTGTCTAAAGCCATTGGGATTCTGTTCGGTTTCACAGCCACAAATCATCATCCATCCACTAATACCAATGTCTTGAATCATACAAACCACATTGAAAATTGCTCTTTATATATGAGTAAACGTATAGTTTTTGTTGTATTTCGCTCTAATTATGGTTCTTTGCAGTTATGCCTAAATAGTTCAAAGTGTTAAAAGTTGCTGATCTAAAGAAAAGTACTGTTGTCAGAGTTCAAAGCTCTCGTTTTCAATCTAATCCTCAGAGATGTGTTGTATGATCGACTTCTTCAAAAATTGCGGAGGTGGTTGAATCCACATTTTACCTATGCAATGACTTTCAATGAGCTACTGATGTAGCAAATCAAGGTTTTCTATCTTTCTCAAACTACTCTGGAAGCAAATACTGATTTTGAGGCGATAGAAGGCTTCGCTTTTCGCAAAAGTGCACCACCGAATCGACAGCCTCATGTCTAGGGCTCAGTTTCTTCGATCACTGTGTGCTGCATGCGCCGAAGTATAATGATGCAAAGTGGAAAAATGTTGGTAACTGTTTGAGGAAGAAATAAGCTGAAGTAACCACATCGGAATCTGCCATTGCTCTGTGGCCAGCACTGACTGTTTTAGTACTACCAATGAAATTCATCTTTTCTTGTCTATCGACCCTAACTCGTATTATATGAAGTGTTTTCCGCAAATGGGAAAATCTTAGTTACACGGCCGACAATTTATGCCAAAAATAGAGATGTAAAATTCTTACATAACTTTGTGCTCGGTGTGACGTAAATCGTCTTCTCTTATAGGAAAACTGTTGTAGAGCGATTCTCAAAGACGTTAACGAATGGACATGCCGTGGCAGCACTTTTTTAGACCAAAAAAATAAATCAGTAGCCGGTACATTCATATGGAAAACCGTATCCACCTCTTAACGTAGATTTTTTCAACCTGCATAATATGGAAAATAAAACAGACTTCCACAAAATTTACGAGCCATATCACAATTTAGCGTGCGGTTCACAGCACTTTTTATATTTAATTTGTTCAATCGCATAAACTGTCCACAAAGGCTTTGAATATTTTCTGTTTTTCCGACTGTAACATGAGAATATCCTCTCCTTGTGAGCGTGGTAAAATGCTGGTCAGAAGAATTCCCTTGCAATTTTGAAGGTAGCTGGGCTGAGGCGCTTCCTAAGGTCTTTGTTAATTGAATGCAAGAGAGTGCTCGGAAAGAACATCGAACCGAGTTCCGCTCATTACAGTGCTGCTGGCATACCGCATCATTAACCAACGTAGTGATAATGACCCGCGCAAGGAATGGATTTGTGAGGAACAAAGAAAGACTCTTGTAAAAGGCCTTTCAGACAAGCCTTCGAATAGCTTGTAGACCTCGAATGCGCATTTTGATTCTTATCATTGCTCATAGCACTTTGCTTTGAAGCGCGTGCGGCATTTTTACATTTCACCCTTGAAAAATTCTTTCAAAAGCAAAGCGGACTTGGCTAACGGCTTCTAGAGTAAGACTGCAATTAGTAAACTTATTACTTTTTTGAGCACTTTCTATCACTTTTTCACTTCTTACCACTGCATGACGGCTTATGCAGCGCAATAACTAAAGCAACTCTTCATTACACATAAGACAGTTGACTTTATCCTGTTTTGAGGAATAGCCAAGCTTTCGCTCTCTGAGATATCGGCGATTTGATTCCAGAGTGATTTGGAGAGAGTGTAAAGCAATGGCTAACTACATTCATAGCCCACCGAAGGTCACCGCGTAGGCTAACTCAACGACATTTGCAATTGTTGGCAGTTGAATACATGGAATACTCCTAAGATGCTGATAAAAGTCGAAAGTTCTGAGCTTCTACCAGTGACCTTCTTCATGAAGCTGAGATTTGTGGCAGCTTAGGTTAATCTTTCTTCTTAATTATGGCATTTCTTGCACCAGTAATAAATAAGCTTTCCTAAATTATATATCAACTAAACAACTCCTAAAAACGCACTCAGTTTCTTTCCTTGCGGATTTCATTTTCTCCATTGCTTCAGTATCAGAAAGTTGAAAAAGAGTAAGTTTCCACTTCAGATACTGTGAGAAATTGAATCAAAACAGGTTTTTGTCTCCTGTTCAAGAAAAATCGAGGTTAGTCAACCGGAGTTGGCCAGATGGTTCTTACTCCTTTTAGGAATCTTCATTCATTGCATTCTCTCTATTATCAGTAGTGGTTGTTAGCAAGTAACACAGTAATGACAAAGTAATAGTGCTTTCAGCTGAGACGAAAATAGTGCATGTTCGATCTCACACCGTGGTTAGCATCATGAATGGGAAATGGCTTCAGACTTGTCTGAGTAGACTTCATCCTCTTCAGTCCAAGTGAAAATGCTTTTATCTGGCTATCGCTCAGCTCTTTGGAGAACGTTTGCGAAGAAGACACAATCTTTACGAAGGAACCAAATCCACATGCGGGAAAGTTCACGAATGATCGTGAATGATGGATACGAATGAATAGAATGAAAAAAGTGATGCGATTCACACATTAGATGTCGACAAATCGTTCATTTCATTTTCATTATATTAGACTATATTCAACTTCATACTCTAGAAGCCATCACATGACCGAAGCTACAACTGTACGATTAACACTAAAGTCGTATAAGTACAATTTTGGCGATGAGTTTTTCTATAACAGCTATAATTCGCCTATCAATCCGTGCGGACTTACTACAATTTTTTTGTTTAATTTTACACTACCCGTCTCTAAAATTAACATGTGAATCTCAGCACTTCTTGCATTCGATTCTTTTTCTGGTATCTATCATGGACAATGGCTTTCTAACTTTTCGCTCGTGAGTTCACTTGCTTCTTGAGGAATGCCGTTTTGTTTATGAACCTCATCAAATGCTAATCGAATCAATTTTGAATGGGGTTTTAAGATCATCAGGCTAGAGTTTTTCATTTAGGTAACAGAGTACCAGTAGTTTCCAAGCAAGCCTGATATCAGCTTCGCATCGCGCATGGTTGCAGGGCTTGGTTAGCGCGAAATGAGATCGAACCAGAATCGTGCTTGTGATTAACGACGTCACTATTACAGCTCTACTAATCCCTATTAGAGACATACTGCTTAGCAAAAATTTAGGAAGAATTGCGGACATCCTTCCAATCGATTGCTTTCAAAACGTCGCTATAAACATACAGTCTAATCTGTGAGAATGTTTGAAGCCTTTTCAAGGTTGGTAGTCATGACTTACTTAGGTTTTGGCGGTATTGCCCGCTTCATCAGAGTCACACGCTCCACACTGAACCCTACTCTATAGCAGGGATGGGGAGCCATTATGGTGATGATACGCGATATTGTGCTATCACCTTTCTCAGTCTTGAAAAATATTCAAACATTCTCACACACTCTTGAGTGCTTATAGCGACGTTTGAGAGCAGTCGATTGGAATGATGTCTACATACTCACTACCAGCCGTAACCCATCGACTGAGAAAGTGATGGTAACACTATATCACGTGCTATCACCACAAACAACGTCTTCTCATTCCGCTGTACAGTAAGGTTCAGCGTGGGGCGTGTGGCTCTGATGAGGTGGGCGATACCGTCGAAACAAACTGTGGAGTCACTGACGGACTCCTATAATGGAGAATCGTATTCTGCCACGCTACAAACCTAAAACCCGCTTTTACTGTGGACTGTTTAACATCACCTATGATACCCTTTCATTAGAATGAATGACTTTTCTTAACACTATTCAATGTAACTTATCTCATAATTATTATTTGAGCCAACATGTCATGTGGTCTATTGTAGGGCAAACTTTTAGAGCCGAATACACGTGTTTTGACCCTGACAATCTCATCAAACAGTCAGAACCTTTCTCGTTTTTTGCCAATCCTCTCAGGTCCCCTATACTAAGAGTAGGCGACGACGAACATTTTACATTAACTCAGCCCTTAAAACAGACCACATGACATGTTGGCTCAATTAGCGGGAACGAGTTAACAATTTGCGAGGGTTGATGTGAGATTTTAATGCCATTCATAAATTGACATTCAAAGCGATTGTAAGTAGTATTTCGCACTCGACTGCATCATCGAATACCAAACTGTTCTTACTCAATTCTGCACAGAACTCTTCTTCGTCTCTTTCCTTAGTTTTTCTTCCATGGCTATGCTTAAAAACATCGCGGCACAGTTCGTCGATTGATCATATTTGCTAGACTGCAATATACGAACTGTAGAGTGCATTTATCGAAATGAATGTACGCTTCATTGGAAAGGTAGTTCAACGTTTGTTAACTAAAATCAGCTCCATAGCGGTCATTTCCGAAAAATCAGAACAATTTATATTTCTTTCTTTTCGAGTGTTTTCTTAAGACCACACTCATATTTCAGTATGCTATATAATCATTTTGTGCCATGCAAGTGGTCTCTTGTAGGGCAAACTTATAGGGGCCCGATACAAGTGTTTCGACCTTGACAGTCTCATCAGTCTGGCGGTACCCTTCGTCTTTTGTCAATCTTTGCGAGGCACACAGTCTCCTATATTAAGAGCAGGCAACGACGAGCGATTTACACCGTCCACTAAGTGAAATTGTCACTGAATGGGTATCGTTGATTCAAATAATAATTATAAGATATGTTGAAATTTCAGCGTAGTCTCAAAAAACACTTGAAACGAAAGGTATTCAGTGTAACAGCCAGCAGTGGGTACCAGATATTAAACATTTATTCTACAATACGGATACATAAAAAGTGATAGTCCACTGTGCTCCAAATATTCCTTTGGAAATGAAGTTTTGTAGCCTAGTTCGTTCAGCGTCTTTGATATTACTTGCTAAATTTGAGAGTTCATTCAACGATGCAAAAAGATAATTCTTTTCTTTTTGAACAATTCTATTTGAATATTCTGACAGTTCAATGAGCCTGGTTTTCTTTGCATCATAGAGAATAGGTCATTTTGTGTCGCATAAAATAGCGTAATATAGGTGATTTTTTGCATACAAGGGGTGTACAGGGAATCGATAGACGGTGACTCCTTTGTTGATGGA
Organism: Parelaphostrongylus tenuis; assembly: GCA_019055375.1. Taxonomy (NCBI): domain Eukaryota; kingdom Metazoa; phylum Nematoda; class Chromadorea; order Rhabditida; family Metastrongylidae; genus Parelaphostrongylus; species Parelaphostrongylus tenuis. The sequence continues at coordinate 164,692 of JAHQIW010000957.1, read as the reverse complement.
TCAGTCGGTGTAAGAAAGAGGCAAGTTTCTTCAGCTTACCTATTTCATCCAAACGGCTGCCGGTTATCTAATGCCACTGGTCTTTCTTACAATTCCATCTAATGATTGCTTGGTGACAACTACTGATATCCACCGACGACAACCTTCGTCTTTAACACTCACTTCTCATCCAGGAAATTTCCAAACCGTCCGAGGAGCGGTTAGTCGGAACCTACTCTTTAAGCGAGCTCTCATGACAATTCAATTTATTAGCACTGCGTGATCTGTAAGTTCAAAATCGCAAAGGAACTTGGTAGAAACGTTTTACCTTGAGATCATTATTGCAACCAGTTCATCATCATATCAAAATAAATGTAATAAGAGCGCTACATGATAGATTTCAGGGCAAGAAACTGATTTAATAGAGTACGCTTCAACGATGCCAGTGAATCTGAGAAAACGTTATTATCAGTTCAAACTTCACGTTGTCAAAATCATCCATCATTTTCGCTCTAATCTTGTTTGATGACGCGTAGGTGTAGCGCGATCAATTTTCTCGAAATGATTCTGTACACAGCAGACGTAGTAATGGTAATATTGGTTGCACCGGTTAGATAAAGTTTTTCGAAGTTATGAGATACTTATGTCTATTCTTCTACTCTTTCCATGTCGTTCGATATTTCGCTTCAGTACTTTCAGTTATAAGGGAACAAATGAATGTTTAACCTCATTTGCTATACAAGGATCTTACTTATAAGTACTAGTACTCATTCGAAAGCTTGAATCTGTGGCTAGAGCCATACGTTGGCTTGTCAAAACACCCTTTATACCGTTGTAGAAGCAAAATAAAAATATGTTTTATATCGGCCGCGCCTTCATTTTTATCACGCGATAGTTCGCTGGAAGCACGTAAAGCTTATGAATGTGTAGAGAAATCTTGTAGTATCCGAATAAATCGTTTTATATGGAATTTCTATCAAGGCACAGAAAAAATTTGTTGTACCCCATATGTTTAACTCGGCAGATCACTGATCGACCGCTCTTCCCCGTCCCCGTAGCTTTGCCGGTAAACGAGCCACTGAATGTGTGAAACTCAATCTTATTTTCCTTGTTACACTACAGTGATACGGTCTTTCCATAATATAAGCACACTATTGAAATCACTGAAACTCATGCTGTCGAATGATTAATAGTATTCCAAAGAAATAGCTTTATCCAGCGAGGTGTAAAGCACAAATCTTTTCCTTCTATTACAGCGCTAACAAAGGAAATTGTTCAGAAAAGCAAACACTTTTTTGAGACCTTCAAGACTCTCAAAAGAATTTTAGCACGCTAAGGGAAGAGTTATGTACAGCGAAATATAGGGCAGAAAAATGTGCATAATCATGTGAAACATAATTACATCTTGGATTTACAGCGTTATAAAAGGGGGCTTTGAAAAACACAGCTCTAGCCAGAGATCCAAGTTTCGTATGATCACTAACACTTCTATGAAAAATCTCTATACAACGTATGAATTCGAATGTTCTTTTGTTCCCCTATACCCAGAAATTACCTCGCTTAATTTGCGTTAAATTCTTATAATTTTTACGACGAGGTTGTACGCACTCTTGATGCGAAATCATTGCTGCTTCGAAGATAGCATTAGGGTCGAAACTTTGAGTACCACAAGATTTGATGCCAATATTATTGTAGCTTCTTGATAGAAAAACATATGTAGTTGTCCTAGTTGTTGTATATTTTCTTCAATAAGACAATTTTTGATAAAAACATCGCAATGGATGTGACGCGCACAAGAAGGACGCTTGCTTCCTAGCCAGTTTATAATCTATTCCATACTGGCTTACCAAGTCCATATAATCTCGAAATCGGTTATTTAGGAGTAGACTCGTCTATGAACCTTTCCAAATATTACTTTGCATAACGGCTCAAAATCGGAGTGTATTATCATACGAACTCTCCTTGAGGAACGAAAAGAGGTTGTCAACATATGTTTTGATGACTCATCGATATCTGTCTGATTTTGCCTTCTTTAAATTGATGAATCATGTGAACAAGCACGGGTGGTTTAAATCTTCCAAAACATCAAGGTCTGAGCAAGATTGAGTTGTTTTAACTTTGGCAGCAGAGCATCGAAACGCTTGTTGGCAACCTCATTCTAGACGCCGATTTCGTGAGATAATATTGGCTCATCACTAATGACGTGGTTAATTGAATTTCGAGCTTATGAACGACGATTCCGCATTGATTGACTTGGAATTTTCTCATATCCATCACTTGCTAACTATGCGAAAGAGTTGGAACTCCTGAGAATTTTTCGGCTAGAACTTAGTAATGCGAGTAAAGAATTATTTGTTCCTGCTTGATTAGATTACGCAGATCGATATCAGATTTTGAACCCAATAGTACAGAATGTTAGTTCAGTTCTGCGGTTCTGTTACGAACTCGAATCCAATCTCTCTTTGTTATGTATAAATCGAATCGATAACCTGTTCTCCGATTTTGCTCTGATGAAAAGCTGTCGCGTTACACGAATGTCACCTGCCGTTGTTGACAACTCTGCTGCTTGTTGCAGCATAATCTCTAAAAACGTTCCAGAAAAATGTGCTCATCGACGTTATTCATGTTTCTGACGATCGTCATTGCTACCTCAGGTACGACGCAATTTTATCAATTCGCCATTTGTTTCAAATTCTATCAGTTGCTCGATAAGTATTACCTGCGGGTTTGGGATTAATGGAAGTAGGCGCTAAACACTATGAAGAATGATTGGTACGCAAAAATCGAGTTCAGACGGGAATAGAAAACTCGTGTCTTACTGGGAGCGCGTGCTAGCACTACACCACTAAAGCCACCGCTTTGTAACCACTCTTTCCTCGATATGAACTATCGGAGCTCTCAGTAACCAATCCTTAACGGGTTTGGCCTGGTAAGCACATATTGGCAATAAACCCAGTTTAACTGACATCTGCTAATCATCATAGCAATATATTAAGTCATTTACTGAGCTGTAATGATGTGTTGATTTTATTCCGGAGTTGCGATTTTATTTATGAAATTATGTATTTCAATTCCTAAAACTATATAACTAACTTACCAGTAATCTTTTTCTTGGTTTTTTCCAAATTTCGGCCGATGACCGTTCCAAGCAATTTTTGAAGACTTATAAAACATCTGATAAACTTTTAAATTTTGCTTGCTAAGCTCATAAGAGGTGTTAATTCTGCCTCGATTGACGTTTCTAACAAACTGACTTGGTGAAATACGAAAGCCAAAGCTTTTTGCTTATAGAGGCTGCAAAACGATGCTATTCTGGATCAAAGAACAATTACGAGTCAAGGCTGTGTGACACAGGATTCTCTGGCAAGTACGTATGTCAGAAATTCGTCTGTGAAGGAGGAAGATGTGAGTTTATTTATAATCTCCTTCTTCTTCCATTATACATTTTTGATGTTTGAGTTTTAATGATCAAACTCTGAAGTCAATTTTCTGCCCAGTTTTTTTAACAGTTGTACTGCGTTCTAAATTACTTATGAGTTCTGTTTATGTTTTACGACTAAGGCCACCTTTTTTAGTTCTTCTGCTTGATCAGTGTAGTCTGAGCTCTCCTAAATTTTATGGAAAAAGAAAGAGATTACTTGAAATAGCGTTTCCAAACTTACTTTCGCAGCAATAAGTAAGCCAAATTTGTCACATTGTGGATCACCAGACCACCGATTGAAGACATTCAATGGGTTTTTTATTAGACGAGTGACAGTTCATCTTCAATCAGAGTGATTTATCATTGCCTTCATAGAATGACTTTTTTCAATTATAACTCGTTCTTCTTACTTATGTGCAAGTACTAAATAGAATGTTCGAGATATGTATCCTTTCCCTAAAGCAGGATTTCCATTATGCACTGATTACCAAAAGGCACAAGTAGCTCGTGTCGTCGTGGCCTCGCAGTGATCATCGATGTATTGCTCCTCCTCCTTATCACTTACGTTTGTGTAATTTATGTCCGTCCCTTTTTATTCGTGATGTGCCCATCAGGTTTTTAAACTGTGGAGACGACAAATATCTATCAAACTGACATGCTTTTTTTTGAATCTGAGAGTGGTGACGCATTCGAACTTGGTTACGTCACTAGAAACAAAGCGGTTTCCTTTCCTTATTAAAGAGCGAACTCCCTGGAATCGGTTTAGATATAGATGGGGACGTTGTTTCCATAAAGATCGTGGTTTCTGTGATGTCGCGTGTTCTCTTAACGGCTTTGAACAATCAAAGAAGGCTATCAATCTGTGCAATTTATCCTTTCTGACATACCTTTTATGAGAAATCAGCAGAGGACGTAACAAGGAAAAGCGCAATAGCTCTGAATTACCAACATAAGTAATCATATTTTTCAGCTAAACTTGATCTTTAGACTTTCATCCCACTACTTTCTTTTACTGATACGAATTGAGAGGTCAGGCATTAAATTTTTCGTAAGCGATTTTTGTACATCCTATAACGTACCATAGGGGTACCACCATCTATGTGGGTTCTATAAACATGGTCTTTCAAAATCATTTTTAAACCTCTGAATCCCTTCCTACTTCTTTTACCCATTTCTCAAATCGCGCAATAGAGCGATCATCTTAGGGTACCAGTTTGTAGTGTCGAAGGTGATTATTGAATACCCATTCGATCAGACGCGATATGAGATATAAACCGTCTTGAAGCGGTTAGTATATAAAAGTTTTTCCATTGTTTTCCATGATTGTTCTACCTTTAATTGCTCTTCTGAGAGGCTTAGCATGCTCACTGCTCGGCGGCTCACCTTATCTTCATATCGTGGAGTGTAGAATGGTGTCTTTGACTTTCACTCGTTGACATAGGTCATAACTTTGGATCCTTCTTTCATTTGCAAGAAAAGGGGATGCTTCTATCGTCGTCTTTTCAATCGTGTGCTCAATGACCAAGTGATCAATCATCTAGCTTACCTAGCGACCAAGTTTCTGAGCATACGTTATGGCACGATCAACCGTTGAGTGTAAAATATGAACACGGAGTCAGGTGTTCTTTGCTCTCTTCACTATATCCCCGATGATCTTCAGCGCTCTTCAAGCCAACCGTTTTCTTTTGCTCAACTCTGGAGCTAAACTGGTACTCCCACACCTATATAGGGGAGGTAGATCTAAGAAACAGGGTAATCTAATCACTCCGACCACACATTTTTTCACTTGAATTATATTGCAAAAGCAAAAATGCGACCATATTAACATTGTGGTATTATGACCTTCTACCTGTTATCCTACCTCATAGAGTTATGTGATTGGACGGTCCCATCTGCACGTGGATTTCACCAATCCTTTAGGTATTCCGTAATCGCAACTAATATCCTCAAAATGATCATTAGCAGACTCGTTGGTGAGCGGACTAAATACGTACAGCCTTTTAATCTCGCTTCTGGGTGCACTGCTATTTCAACGCCGTTCACACATTTCTGGCATTCCTAAATTTTCACTAAAACCCCACTATTGTCGGCTTCCGTTCATAGGTTTTGCTACCCGACTGGTTGCTGAAGACAAATGGGCTGAATCGAATTTTACATAACTATTGTAACACCACATAAATATCACTGATGCTTTTGGAAAGCATGAAGACCCAGTGACAAATCCATTATTCCATCCTACGTCTAACTCTAAAGCTACGCTTTTGCTTATAGCACATTCACGGACGTAAACGCGCTATAGTGTCCAAGTTTCCATTTCTTTCACGTCGTGTGCTTGCACGCAAAATATTCCTATACACACGGCCCTTTGATACTGGTCTTTCAAGTTCATTTTCAAGACTTTCGGCTCTGATGACATTTTCCCACTCTGTGAACCGAACAAACAGCAGTTTTTGGACGTTAGTTTTCTCAATCATCTCTGACTACTCATTATTAAATGGGACACTAATCTCGATGTTCATCTCGATATTACGCCAATGACACGATTTGAATCTTGGCCAGCTAAGTGGAATAAAAGCTACGCTGTCGTAAATGTTCTAACATTATAATTAAAATAAAAATTTATGTCAAAGACTTTATAACCATACTGATGTATTTAGTATGTTCGCCACTTTGATGTTCCAATACTTCTGACAAAAAATGTTTTTCAATGGACTGTGGGAAATCCTCGTAACTTTATGTAATCCGTGAACGACTTTATAAAGCCTAAATAGACGGAATCAGAAGGAGTGATTAAAAGACGAGCTTGGCAAAGGTTTTGGTAGTGACCTTTGGGAGTAGTTCTGAAGAGATTCAAAACAAACACTAAGTCATGATTATCGGTAAGGCTCAGCTGTAAATGATCAGCTCTATTATATTTTGAAAGTTGGAATACCACTCATGTGATATTATAGAGAAAGCGGCTTCGTCTATCACTACGATAGTCGCTATACAACCACGTGCGTGGGTATTAATTGGCTCGATTTGTAATCTTGTAATGCAACTGACTTTTTCATTTTCTAGTGCCATTTCCTTCTCATTGCTATACATGGGTGATCTGTTTGATAGCTGCGAATGGGAACATCGCTTCACTGAATGTGCATTTCTGGAATAGATGTTTACTACCGCTTGAAAATGATTCATTATGTAATCATGCTTTCCCCTTTGTCTGTCAAAAATATTATTGCGAACGTTCCCACTTGACTTCCTTTTTCTTGGGACTCACTGTTCGCTTTTTTATTGAAAAAGACATCAGTTTTAGACTTTGCAAATTTTTTTCTAATTTGGAAGCTAGTCGTCTATCTTTGATCTGCCTATTACATGTTTACATATTTTCTGCTTTGGCGGTGATCATAAATAAATCGCCCTCCACAGCCACATCGCAAATTTTTGAATATTTTCTCGCTCTAAGAGAACAAAGAAAAAAAAGCAAGAGCTGTCTCCAAAGCACTTGGCTTAGAATTTTCCTAGCTTTTCTTCTATCATTATTCTTAATGTTATTGTGTTGTTCAGCACCTTTCGTTCTACGCACGTGTGCCAGCAAGAATTTGGGTTGCTTGGCCGGACCGGCAATTTGTAGGTTCAGCGGCGGTTCGGGCTCGTGTGCTCGGTGCGAAACCGACAATTGCAATGTGTAAGAAAGGACCATATGTGATGTAGATTTGAATTCGTTTACTTGTTTCTGCCTACCTAATTGTTGAGCATATCGTTTTTTTATTGTCACGTAAAATTGACAATAAAATTTCGTTCATAAAAACCCTGCAGAGATATGGTCGATAGAGATAACAGTTTGCTTGCAGAGTACAGTTAGTTAATTGAATCTTCAAAAAAAAAACTGGGTATCTCAACAAAAAAACAACGCTGTATGTATTGAATAAACAAACTTCTTAGAAAAAAATGTGACCAAAATCAAAACTGTGTGACATTCAGCGTCAATGGCAAAAGGCATATGAATTCATGTCACTATTTTACTGGTGTCTTTGGTTGCAAGAGACTTTCAGAATATTATACCTTAATTTCAAGTGTTTTATTAAGATCACGCTCAAATTTCACTAAATCTCATAATTATTATTTGAGCCATCATGTCATGTAGTGTGGTAATGGGCTCTTGTACAACCCTACACACGTGTTTCGTCCCTGCAAACTCGTCAGTCGTGCAAAAAACCGTCGTCTCTCAAGGTTATTATTAGCCAATGCTCTCGGAAGCCTGCTCTTCCTACAGAGAGGTACCGAAGACGAGCAATTTACACTCTAAGTCAAGTGAAATTATCACCGAACTGACAATGTTTTGCACTCGTTTGTTCTTTGGCTAGTATTCTTATAATACTATACCTTTATTTTGAGTGTTTTATTGAGACCACGCTTGAATTCCATTATATCTCATAATTATTATTTAAGTTAACATGTCATGTGGTGGAAACACGTGTATCGGGTTGTACAAGAGCTCATTACCAGACCACATAGCATGTTCGCTCAAATAATAATTATGAAATATATTGAAACTTCCAAAGTATTTTCCTTTGATGCTACTTACCAAAATTGTTAATGAAATTTAGGATAAAAATGACTTCTGGATCACATGAGAACGGATGACTTCATTCTTTGAAATGAATGAAAAGACAATTTTAACGAAGTGACCCTTCTAGATGTAGTGTTCCGCGCCAAAGGCACTGATCTCAAACCACCCAATAATGTACTAATGTAATGCACTGCATAAGGGATCCAGATCAAAGCGTATGTCGGAAAATACGTATTATTAAAAGAAATCTTCATTTTTACTGCTTTTTAACAGTGATATGATGTTATAAATATAGTGCGATTGGAAAGAAAGTTTTGGGGCGTTTCTATAAGCATGGCATAACTCCATGCATATCATGGTGCTATTAGAAATACTTATGTGGGATTTTTCCACTGGAGGCCTGGATATTAATCGTCTTTATTTTCATTTCGTTACAAGTCTCGGCCATGTCCAACGATAAAATCGAGGTTCGTGTTTCATTGCACCATTACTGCAGAAAGGGTCTTTCACAGCGAGCTGCAGTCGATGAAATCAACGAAGTTGAACGCGAAGGCACAGCAAGCAAATCTGGTGCTGGACGCTGGTTTTAACGCTTTTATGCCGGGAATTTTGCCCTCGAAGACAAGGCGCGTTTGGGATGTCTAACAAAGTTGAAGAACGAAAATATGGTTGCTGCTTTGGAAGATGAACCGTCGTCAAGTGCTCACGAATTGGCAACCAAACTCGATGTTTCTCATGCGAGTGTGCTAACTCATCTCCACCAGCTTAACTTTTTTCTCAAGAAACCACCCACGACAAAGTCTACACGAATTACTAAAGTACACGCCGCCAAAAGATCTGAAATTTATTGCCAAGAAAGTCGAAAGAATGGTACTTCTACCACATTCGAAACTTGGGGGGCCGGTGGCAGAAAGTCGTCGTAAACGATGGCCTTTGTTTTGAAAAGCAGTCATGATTATTTTCGTTTGAGAATCATGCATGAATTTTCAATTTTTAACATGAGCACTTTTGTTCCCATCTAGTACATTCAAGAGTAGTGAGGAAAACAATCGACATTAGACGGGTATCGAATGCCAATATGTGCTTACCAATTTAACCCGCAAAAGGTCGGCTGCTGACAGCCACGATAATTTATACCGAAAAAAAAGTGATAGCGGAGTGATGGAGTCGATGGCGCAGTGGTAGTCCACTTTCGTCGGTATGGATGAAACGCGGGTGTAACTCTCGCTTGATTCGGATTGTTTAGCATATCACTCAGTTCTCTTAGATTATATGTGCATTGTGTTTTTTGCTAAACTACCTGCAGCGTTACAAACGCCTGTGCTTGTATAGCGGAATTATAAATAAATAATAGGATACACACTTGCATACTTTTGATTGAGGTTCCTACGTTTACCCTTTCGGGAAACTGCAGCTCGCAGCACGATTCTGAAGCGGCGCTCAATTTTCATTCGATAATCAACGTTTTTCTTAGCGTTTTAAAGAAATTTACAACAGTTCTCTTCTTCTATGTGTGCTCCGTGCTCTCCTATACATCGTCCTATGGTTCCAAAAAAAAAAATTTCGTTCACTCCACAATCATATGCTGCTAGCATTCAACAAATTCTAATAATTTGTGCAAGAGGTACTACGACATAAAACTTTTTGGTTACGGTGAGATAGAGCGATGGTCAGTGATGTAGTGTATAATCAGGAAGCACGGCGATAAGTAAGGCGCACAAACTCTTTGCAATCAGCCAACTTGAATGCCTATGAATGCCTTGGTTTGGCTAACCCAAGACATTAGGAGAATCGTCTCAACCAGCATGCTATAAAATCAATGAATAGGTTTGCTATCAACCACTCTTTTACAGGCCGCTCGATAGGTAGGTCTAGTGCTATGTAGGCGCCTATTTCGTCCTATGGGGACTCATCAGTAGCACCCTTTCTCGGTTCCGTCGATCCAGGCTACTAAATGAATAAATAAGGAAATAAATAAATCAATGTATCTTTAGAGGGTGGTTGTGATAAAACGAATCGAATGCAGGATGCGCTGTTATCCTTGCAGTCATTGTGAAGGCGGGTCGTGTGAAATAGAAATTAACAAATACTCTCACTTCCTTTGTTATCAAAGAGTCATTGCATTGATTGGAAAATAAAAAATAATGAGTACTGTATTAAAAAATGTTACTGTGTACTGCATGCGATGCTATTTCGTCTGTAATACCCGACAGTGTTTCGGTTATTAGTACACTTCAGGCGTTGAAACCTTCATAAAAAGTGAGCACTGACTTCAGATGATCGTTTCATACGTACTGATGTCTTTATGTGCCTGTTCATTCTGTCTCACGGACAGCATTCATAATGGGTACTTTTTTCTAACTGCAAGTACATACTAGTATATACACTCTAGGATTTTTCAGACTAAATGTGTCCAGAGAAATTTACTGCACCTCTCCTAGCCTCCATTATTCCAAGTTGATGTCATCACGTGCTGGTTTTGGCAATTCATCACTGCATCGGAGGTTGCCTGATTCGCCAAGTGCTTCCCATACACGTCCCTCCTTCACTTGCTATTACAGTAATTTCTCAAGTGAATGGTTTATTTCTCATTTCCTTAGATCATTTGCCGTAAAAATTTACGACCCCCGCCTTTTTGTATAACATAGATGAACGTGTTCTGTTTGCATACATCGAATCTTACATTTATATGATTTATTCATAGTTTACATATATGAAAATTGACGTACAGGTTGCTCGTTTGTAAATTTAGCTGACCAAATGACTACCTGTTCTTTATGTACTCGAGGACAAGTAAATATTACACGCGTTTAGCTGTCTCTTAGTAGCAGTATATGGTTTAATACGAAGGGCGCAGTGGACCGGATAATTGATGCTCGTCGCGGTACTCGTGAACCACCCTCAGTACTCTCCAGCGGCCAACAACAAACGTCCCATGAAGCGGCCAGGCTGTCCTTGAGGCTGCAAGGAGACGGGATCAACCAATGATCTAGGACGTTCAAAAAGAAAACGAAAAAACTCACTGAACGCACTGGAATCTGCACAGTGAGAAAAAGGACGATGTGAAGACGGATAATAAAGTGTTGATAGTGAAGTAAAAACTTAGTAATCAGCTAGCTTTATGTGCTTGTTTTTCCACCTCCTTGTTTGAAAATTCTTTTCTCTTTGATACTTTCAGACAAGCAGTTATCATTTAACTGTCTACATGTCCATACTAACACCAAAAACTACATCGACCATATAAATATCAAGCTTGACCAACTACTCTTGATAAAATGCAAACAGAGATCTTTGTGGTGATGTCTGAAGCATCGTCGGTGTTCTTTGAACACCGATAGCATGCTCTGGAATTCGATCGTTTTCGCTCTTGTCCGACAGGGGTCGCAAACATCTTCTACGTTTTCACTTTTTTGCTAGTGGTAGATCGAACTCTGAACTAGCTAGTGGGATAAATTTACTACGTATTTCACTCAATAAACTGGCCTTTAGCGTAAGTGATCTTTGATCTTGAATAAAGAGTATCGAGATACGAAGGCTTACGATGAGACAGAAAAAATATTGGAGTCCAAAAGGTGGACGCACAGTCATTTATTGCTGTTTTTCTCACTAAGTTATCCTTTAAGATGGTAAGGTGCTCGCGTCCACCTGCTAATCTGGGATGTCGAACAGCTTAGCCTGACTACCAGACGTGGATGTATGCACATCTGCAGCCTTCGGGTTTTCGTTCTGATGATTATGAATAGGGTTTTAGCAACATTATGTTTTCTTATAGATATCGTTTCGTAGATCTTCATCTGAAGACTAATCTTTCGACAGCCATTGTTGAAACCGGAAAGCACTCATTCCGCCTCGCTAATCTTGATGTTATAGGAGCAACATCATCAGCCGCATGACTATGGTGAAGCTTTCCGACATCGGCTCCGCTCTAAACTTATAATTAACCAATTTTTTTGATGACTTTTTAGCAGTGGCTACCGACTAATATTGCTAATTAATTTTTTGATGACTTTTTAACGTGCTAGTGAATAATATTGCTTATGGCAATGCCACACCACCACGTTGAGCCCTTTTGTCTCATCGATAATAAAGTCGTGGCAGATTAGCGATTTTATCGCCAAAACAAGCTGATTGCTCTTGAATTACAGAAGCACTGGTTAAGTTTTCAGTTGACGAGCTCATTTACAGGGAAACAATACTGGTTTTCTTACGACGTTATCAAAATGTAGTCAGTTAGATAAGTTGACGTCGCTCTCAAGTTGTCTCATGTCTTAAATAACAAAGCTATAGGCTTGAAGTATATTCAATGCTCTGTTACTGCCTCCTTTGCTGATGTCGGATCCGTTCTCAGCAGATAAGCTACAAAATCCCTTCTTTCATCATTTATTTGTCGTCATTGATCCAAATGGGGATCGATTCATAAGGTGCTTTTGGCTTTCGTTGATTTGGTGATCGCTCTTCCTCAACTTTATAACCTACTTGCCTGTTCTGTCGGTGTGTTAAAATTTAATCCTGCTTGTTTATAGCACAACTCGAAAGCAGTTTATACGTTGTTTTTCTCTCTGTCTCTAGATAAAGTTGACACTCACTTGAAGGGGTTAGTAACAGACACGCATGGGTAGCTTGCAGGAGCGACAATTGCATATACTATCTGTGGACCACATGTAAAATATATACTGAGTTTTGCGAACCTGTGTATACCTACACGTGTTACAATAAGTGCGCAAATGTCGGGAGGCTATATAACGCCAGCATTTATACACACACATAGCGGCTGATGGGTCTCTCGAATAAGGATAACATATGCGCTGTCTTCGACGAAACTGGAGAGGGGTGCTGGCGGGTGGTACGATAGTGATAGTAGGCCGAGCGGCAATGGGGAGGCGCTAACGGATCTCGTGATATGTGGACGGACTGTGGTGCTAGTGATGGTCTCTACGTTTACGCAACAGCTGTGTCACTGTGTGTGTGTACGTGAGTTAACAAGCGAGGCAGAGACGGACAAGAACCATGAGTCAACAAGTAGCGCAGGACTCGGTCTGTCTCGTCGACACCAGCACCAGTTCACATTACCCGTATGAATCCTCAAAACCTGTGTAGTCCACCGTGCTGCGATGATTATGCTGTCCAGTCCGGGCTATCGTGCACGGAGGAGGTATAAAAGCGCGACACACATTATCGTGGGCTAGCGGCTATATAAACAAGAGAGATTACGTCCTGAGCTTAAATAAAATGAAATGTGCACAAGTTACGCAGGATACACAGTGTGAAGTATGGTTCTGTCGTTGGATTTCTTGGGTATGCGTGTTCATGAGGTACATGTACAGTGGTGATTGTGTGACGGTGTGTAACCGAAAAAAGCGGACAATCAAGGATGACATAACAGTGTCTATGAGTAAATAGTCGTATTGTTGCTGAGTAGTTGTAACAACAGTGTGGATCACGTACAGAAGCATAATTGTCGAAGAACGACATCATGTAGAAGCAGTAACACAAGAACAGTCTGTGAAGCTCCTAGAAACTGATCAACAGGTAAGATCTAAAGAAGAAAAGGAACAAGTATGGTATAAAGAGATTGTGATCTAGGTGTGTGTAAGAAAAGAAAAGGAACGATAGAGGTCTGAAGATCGAGATACAAAGAGCGGAAAAAGTACACGTATATAAAAGTGTGGGAATACATGCGATCATAGTGATGGGATATTTACTAGCTTACTAGGAGAGGAATGGTGCAATGAACAAAGAAGTAGTGCTACGGCAACCGGTTTCTTGTCCTTATAAGTGTTAGTCAGGTAGAATAGTGTAACATATGAGCATCGCAGAAGTACAATTGTGTGGAATAGTATGGGTGTGGACACAAATCATAAAATATACTATACAAGGAGTACGAACTGATGATAGAGATGCGTATGACGTGCTCAACGTCAATCGTGGGTTCAAAACGAGGGCTCTAAGTTAGATTTTTACAAAAATTCAAACCATATTAAGTTATACAGAATATTGTGTGTGTACGTGTGTTCAAAGCGATATACTGTAGTCGGCTCTCGAGAGAGGGTGTAGCCAAATATCTGTGATTTAGGATGTACACAATTGTATGCATATAGAAAAAGAAACCATATACAAACTCGTGTGGACTGATACGTCGAACAGCTCACGTGATAGAGTTCTGTGTCAGATAACTGTGTCCCACATATAACATTTGTTCTCTTTGTCTAAGACTGAAATAAACACTGTGGATGGTATGTGTCAGACGACACACAAACATGCCTGACCTGTGTTTCTAGCCTCGATTTCGTATATGCTTCACTAGTGTCTCTGTGTGTGTTTCTCAGTTCTTTCGTGCATATTTTAGGTGCTCTCAAGTTCTCATGTCTCCTTAGAAGCATTGTGAACAACATAGTCTCAAAGAGTCGTAAAATTTGAGTTGGTCATAATAATACAACAAGTGTACGGGGCCTCAGGAAGCGTGAGAGAATATGAATTCTTAACTAAGATGAAGAATATGTAAATCTGTGTGAAAAGCATAGCCTGTTCACAGTGATGGAGATTGTTTGTCAGTTGGAATATGCGTGCTCGGTGACTATACTTAGAATGCTGAGAGAGTGAGAAATCTGCGAATATGTCATGAGTTGGTTTCACACTACTAACATTCACGAAATGAGCATTAATTTCTCCCACCAAAATAAAGAATCCCAAGTTTGGGGGACGTTATCAAGAAACTCGGTGATCGGGTGGGGGGTGGGTGGTGGACAAGAGAAGGACGGATGTTCACCGTGCACGGTGGGCCTGAGTCTTGGTGTCGTGGCGAGGGGGAACACACAGATCCACCCAAAGAGGGTGCGCAGCGACAAGTGTCATAGAAGCACAGAGAAGGGGACTGGCACCCTGAGTTGGGTAGTCTCTAGCCTTGTCCTAGCCCAAGTAGTTCCATCGGTGTTGTGGGGCTGTGTGGCGTAAGTGCCTCTCCTGGCAATGAATACAGAGTAAGGAGTGTATGTATGGGGGAGGTGAGAAGGCTAGTGGTAGGCGAGGGGGAACACAGTGATGTGCAGTGCTCACATGAACTCCACAGGTCAGGTGCGCACAAGGTGTATGAGGAGGTGAGACTTCGGTGAGACGGTAATGCGAGAAGGACAGGTCGCTTGAGCGTGCGGTGGCTCGTGGCTCGTCACGTGAGTACAACAGACAGTGAGCGTGGTGCCTAGATAGATGGCAGGAGGTCATGCCAGGATACACTAAAGACTTGGAAGTGCGCTTCTGATCGAGAAGTTCCATGATATGAACTCTGATTATAGCTAAATTAGTGTGACACGGCTCAATCCATATGTACAAAGAGTCGGTGTGGGAGCTGCAGTTCGTTGTCACGCATTCCTAATGTGAGTGCATGTGGGATTAACCGACTCGTGTGTGTATATTGCCTCTCATTCGTGCTCATTGTATCACGTCGCCAGAGGACGGTGTGAAAAGTGGGACTCAACAGAGAAAAGTTGACAAGCATCGGAGGGGACAAAGGGGGGGATAGGGGGGCTGCTTGGGCGGTAAACAAATGGCTGGTACGGTGCAAGACAAATAGGGAGATGAAGTGCAGGATAGATAAGTGATGATGGTGACCATGTGTCTCTCAAGGATGAGTGGACAAACCTGATAAGAGGAAATGGCGACACGGGGTATGAAAAGGGTGTGTCTGTGTGTGAGCATCTCAAACAGGCAGTATAGGGGGTGATAAGGCTGATTGTGAGACACAAACCCCAGAGAAAACCCGCGGCGCTAGTAACAGCTAGAAGACAAACTCACGAGGGAGGAAACAGAGGGGCGGCCCGAGGGGGCAGGGATATCGAGAGGGAGTTGCGCAAATAGAGGGCAAAGATGGGGGGCCGAGGCGGCGACAGGGTGTGTAGGGAGAGGGAACGGGACGGTCGGGGTTCGCAGTAGAAATCACATAAAATGTGGGTCGCACGGTCGAGGAAGAGCTTCGGGCAAGAGGAAGAGGCCGAAGCCTTGTTGATGATTTCATGTCCACAAGAGTCAATAGGTGACGATAAGGTCAGTGTGGGGAGGGGAAAAGCAGGTGCCTGGGACCAGGGCAGGAGGAGAGTGGTGTGATAACGCCCAACGTAACGAGCAGAGCAGGGGGAAACCATCTCGGGAGAGGGCGGGGGGGTGAGGACAGGGTGCTCAGCAGCCAGCGCGTTACAGGTAGAGGAACGAACAGCGCTGGAACATTGATTGTCGAGTGTTTTATAGAAAGACTACGCTCAAATCTCGTATTTTCTCTTGATGGGTACTATATCTATCCCGCGATTGGGGGACTGACGAAAGCGTCGTGAGTGAGCAGCTCCCAGATGGCTCTGCCGGTGCGGCTCGGATAAGACAGCCGCATGTGATGGGTGGCCTCTTGCGCTTCGCTTGCGATAAAAAAATACTAAACGGTTTCGAGCTTACAGTCTCGTCAGTCAGGCAGAAACAGTCGTCTTCTAGTATTTTTAGACTGAAAGATCAAAAGAAGAAAGGAAAGGCTAAAATACGACGGGATGTGCCCGACTGACGAGACTGTAAGCTCGAAACACGTGTACCGGGCTGTACAATAGCTCATTACCAGACCATATGACATGTTGGCTTAAATAATAATTATGAGATATATAGCAGATATTGTTTAGACGTAAAATCCCTTCAAATGAAGGCTATTTGAAGATGTTTCTCATCATCTTCTGCTCTCATTAGCGCGTTCTTTCAGTTTTAGATTTTAGTAAGCTAACAGTGCTAAAAGATGTAAAATTCTATGGAAACACCTCTGCGTTTTTTAAGATGTTTCAGTGTTCTTTTGACTATCTTAATTTCCAACGTACACATCACATGGCTTCTGATTTTCTCTCTCAATGCCATTTTAATAAAGAATATCTTTCTGCTCTTCATCTTAATGAGCAAGATATGCGTAACTCATTAGCAACATTAGGATCAAGGTCTCTTACTGCCATTTCTCTCCACGTGACGATGAAGAGTAAAAAAACATCTCTCTTTGGAAATTACTCACGTATACGTCGCGTATTCCACCTCATTCAAAGCATTGCAAAGGTGATTGGATTCATATCGACCTACAAATAACTGGTAGGTCCAATGACAAATCATGTCAGCGTTTTTTATTCTTCCTAGGAAGTCTGGTACTAAATTGTCGACTCCGGAAGAATGAAAAGCCTGCTTAGCCCGGACACCGCATGGATCGCTTATTAGTAGGGTGCTGTTAGTACCACACATTCTCATTGACATGATGGTTACCGTATTGATGGAAACACGTGATATCTCACCGGTTTAAGTCTGCCAGAAGGTCTGCTTATTTTTTCGGAGAGATAAGGCACTTAGTTATGAAGGATAACAGAGCTCTGCTTACACCGCATCCACAGATTCAATACTCTGTCTTACCAACTCGAAAAGAGTCGCCTTAATTGCATGATGTTCATCTAGTTTTCCAGAATACACCTATAGTTGTGTGCAAAGTCACATGTTGGACATAGCTGCCTGCTTTAGTTTGTACTTTATTTTATTTTCATTCTGAATCTAACTTGTTCCAAATTCAGTTGATCTGTCATGTATTCGCTTCGTTTTCGATTTACTTCTTGCACTTCAACAAGTTTCCTTTTCACAAACGTTTGCGAGGCTTTTTCTAAGAAGTCGATATTTATGAGATTTGTTATAGAAAAAGAAACACTTGAGATCTTTAGAAAAATACTACATAGACAATATTTGCCCGCAATAGCTAATGTTGCGATGATCTTGCCTTCCTCAGATTTTGAAAAGGTCGATTCGGCATTCGTTCCACTCAGTCACAGATTTCATAATTCCAACAAATGATACTTCGCGCATGAATTTTCGTTAGCGTAGTAGACAACTTGCTTCTAAACAATCACTACTCTGTTCTTAATAGTCTTCAATGTGTGCAACCATTACATATGTGAGAATAACGCATTCTTTGTCTAGAAAATTGAAGACAAGCCTGAGGTATGACGTAAAGTGACGTGAACACAAAATTTTTCCGCTTGTCATATTTTTTTGTTCATTAATCCTGCACCACGAGGTGTTAAGAGAGTTTTTATTGGGCTAGCATTTCGACACATTTCGTCTTCTTCAGAGCCGCTGATTCTAGTCAATTGTCTACTGTCGTTCGCCTCGTTTGCTTCGCTCTTCCTGACTCGAGTTGAACCTTCTTTCCGTGAAGACGCTCAAATGAAGAATCTCATTCGACCGTCTTCTCATATACAGGACTCTTTGTGATTTATTTGTGGAATTGTTCAAAACGCTTGACGATTTTTACGTATAGATGCGTTCGGGTTCTACGCGAGTATATTGACCTTACTTCAAAATAATTTCCATTTTACTTATATATTCTATTCATGCCTAATGGAGCGTTTCGCATGATAATAGCTATCTCACCTAAATGCTATTTCATGGGGAAAGAAAGTGGTTTACTTATTTCATAAAATATCCTTCCGACTTTTTATAGAATAATTAAACGTTTATATCTTACTCAATCATGCAGTCATTGTTTCTACTATCACAGAAAATTATGCACTTTAGCGTCTCGCCTAGGTGCTTCTATAAGCGATTAGGAGAGAGCTAATGTCTTATAGAACAGCGATACTTCATTAAGTTCCTCATAATTCTTTCGAGTGGGCCATTCTGAACATCGTTTTCCAGCTGTGTGTACTTTGTTGAAAATAAAAGGCGTGAAGGGGACCTTTTTTTTACTCTTGCCGTCGGGAGCTTTATTTTCCTTCAGACTTATGCAGATGAGGTGCCACATCGTAGCTGCTGAAAGTAAATGGCTGTTTGCATAGTAAATTCGGAGATTTCTCCCTATCCCAATGTGCATACTAGTGGCCCTTCGAAACATTTCTCACAAGCGACCTTTTGTGCGTGAATTGTGAAAATAAGCATGTTACACCACTATGATTTATTTTTCGGCTTTTGATAGCATATGATTATATAGTCGTTTTTGATTAGACTTACTTGAACGTTCTTATACGGAAGCCTGACTTTCTTCGCTATCCCGACTAGAAGCTATGCACTCCAGCTGTTTGTTCGACAATGTGAAACGTTTGCCCATGTTCTTTTGCATTGAGCAGATGACAAAACAGTCGCTAATATACCTACGTAGAGTAGTAGCCGGTGAACAAATGCGGGGACGCGGTGGTTCCAACTTTTTGATTGAGCCAAGAATATTACTCACGCAAGACAGTGCAGTCAGTCTGCGACATTGGCTCGAAGTCATGTATAGTGCGGTGAGTTTTTAGAATAGCGTCTACTTTGCTAATAAAATTTGAGTAAATTTTTTTTGTCACTTTTATTCTGTGAGAGTTTGGCTGGCTAGATTGCATGTCATTTTAACCTCTGAAGGCGTCAAGAAGGCGAAACTGCTGAAACGGCAGCTTTTCACTGCTTCACTAAAGCTCCATTGACAGAAATTAGAATTGTGAGAGTTTTTTTTTTTTACTTCTAGTAAACATCGCTAGTCTTTACTGACCGCAAAGTGTACATTCTCGATCATATGAACTACATTATTAGTAGTATGATCAGGAAGTTTGACGTCATTCGTCAATCAAGTTTAATAGAACTTTTTATTGTTTCACTTCATTTAATTGCATGGACTCCTCATCTGGAGCTTTAATACAGTACTTCACCGCGTGAAAAAGAAACCATCGAAGAGCTTGGCAGTTCCGCCAGCTGTACTCATAGTGTTTACATGCCTCTCTTTCTTCGTTTGCTTGAAACAGCAGCATCGGAACTAAAGATTAGATTTCAGTTTCACATATGTTCATAAAAGTACACGTCATTGCACACTTCACTAAAAATTGTTAGTTCTTTCGCCAGAACTCTGACTTCTAAGAAAACAAGTTTTGCTTTCGATGGAACTCACACGAAGTGATCTGATATGACATTCTTCCAACGAAGTTTGCAGCGACCCCAGCAGTCCTATATGCTGAGATGTTTTAATTCGAAACAGGCTTTTTCTTACAAGAATGAACGGTGAAAAAAGGTGTATAGTCTCCTTTATAGATGGCAAATTTTCGTATAAAAGAGACTATTTTGTTGAAAAGTGGAGAAAAATGTACGAAGTAGTTCATATTCTGAGAGGACAAGTCTTGAGTTAAAGGCATCCTATAGCTTATAAATGCTTGTCAACTGTGATAATATAAACCTTGATTGAATAAGTTTTTCCCATTCTAGCGAGAGTGGTTTGTGTTGGCTAAGAAACTCTACACTCATCGAAAAATCTGAAGGAATGTTTGAATTACCAACAGAGTCGAATAACGATCACATCGAATACTCGACACCCCTCGTTATAGAACAACTCTCACCTTCACACATGACTAGTTGTGTGATTCTCAAGAGGTTAAGCGCCTCGGCAATATAAGGCTTCACCCTCACATATGATTGCGCCGGCCGGTGGAGTGTTGTCGATCAGTGGGTGGCCTAAAAGACGTCGCTAAAGCGAATGACGGAGACAAAGTCGAAATCTGCGGATATCCTGTGATTACGGCCAGCAAGCGACCTTTATACTGCCAAATTCTCTGAACAATCGCTTTCTCTCTTAGACAAAACGATTTCACTACATAGCCTTCACTTCTTTCTGGCTCCATTAAACCGCTCTAAGTAACTAAAAAAAATTTTGACTTTTTCAAATTTTCATTGTAGCAATGGCAGAAGTCACTTTTGTATTAATTTACAATGTCGAAGTGTCTATGAGCTTCGTATTCTTTGCTTTTCAGTTGTTATTCTCCTCCACTATAGAGAGCGTCAGAGAGAGTGTCATCACTCAAATATTTAATGTTTTATCTAGATCACAATAACAGTCGTATTGGAAAGAGCCAAAATATTCGGCTTGTGAGGGAATTTTTCTAGTTTATTGCACTCACTTCAAGAAATAACAGGTGTTTATTGATGCTGTACCAACATTACTAGTGAGGCTTCATTAATGCTAGCTGTCGATAATGACCCTACCGCCACTGTGGGCGAATGTGATATCCATAATAGACCGGCTAATTACATCTTCTACAGTATTGTGTCATCAAAAATGAACATTTTCCATTCTTTCAAAGGTACCGAAACAGACTAGTCTCTTCTTCCGTGAGTTCTGTAGTGTACATGTAAAATTTGCTATGTTGTTTTCTCTCCCGTATCGGCAAATCCATCTGATACATTGACTTCTCACCATGTCGTTCAGTTTGATTCGTTTTTGTGCTAATTATATGTTACCTATGTCTTTAGGCTCAGCTTTCACGCAAGTCTCACCAATCCCTTGTGATTAGAATCCATTTCTATTCTACTTTACACAATTTATATTTCTATTATCACAACAAAATCTCAATACCTTTTCATTACCATCTTCATGTCTCTGTATTTAATGCACATTCGTTGCTTAGAACTCAGAATTAGAAAGAAATGATGATAAACTTTCGAAATGACACGAACGAACTCGTAATTATCTTTTCTTATGGTTAAAACTCAAAGGCCAAAAACGGTGGAGAACTTTCAAATAACTATGAAAATAGCTTATTTTTTCTAATTTTTAAATTCGCCAATTTTACGCTACCTGTTACCACATTTTACTGTGCGGAATTCAATGATTCTGGCAATTGATTCGTTTCTTCGCATTCATCCTCCACAAAAGCCCCTGAAAAGTTTGCGGTGTTCAACTAGTGCTTGGGGAGTTTGTCTCTTTCATGAGCACCGTGGAATATTGGTAGAGTCAAATCTTCCTGCAGTCTCAAACATAGCCATCCCAAGACCTTTAGATGATTGCAAGGGATTGTTGAAGGAATGGTGGAACCAGGTACCCAGGTTACTGCTACCATCCTGATGACCTGCATCACAAACAACTTGCTCACCGCTCCGTCTTCTTTAGATTTATGTGTTCACAATCAACATTTGTCACGTAGAATTTCGAATTTGAAAGCATGGGTTCCAGAAAGTCGAGAAAAAAAAAGAGATTGACTAAGCGAAATGCACAGATGGTCAAGAGTAATGATGGACATTTCTTAACGTTTGAGTATCACGCAGTCTCTAAAACCTATATCTCACAACTTTCAACTTTCCACATTCTAGGTGATAGAAAGCTGTCAAGCTTCACGATGGCGATGGCGCCATTCTGAAAATTGATTTCTGAATACTTTGGCTATGAACCAAATTCGACGATTCATGAGCTTCCTCATAACATCGTTCAATAAGAGAAGGAAAGCAAGTTTTGGAATGTAATTTTTCACATCAGAGCACATAGGAACAATCAAAATCGTAACATTTTTCAACTGGTAATGCGTGATTGGGACGGTTCTAATAACAAGCCAAGGCGCTTCCGCTCATTCCTTATGCAGCAGTTACGCCGTCATCGTCGAGCATTTGGACTTCCACATGCCTAAACACATCAGACACCGAGGTCTTATTGTCTGTCTGTGGATTGCATTAGAGCGCTGCTCATTTATTGAGTCAACACGTGTGTAGCCAGCTGTATATCATTTAGTTCGATTATAAAACTAGATCCATGACGAGAATCGAAACGATGTTGCAAAATTCTGACAGTAAAAGACTGTCTTGTTCGACGAACGTAAGTAAGATTGAAATGTCCTGCAGGTCCTGACTATAACCACTCATGGAGTCTACTTTGAGTGTGGGATCAATTTAGTTATCAACCCATGCTCATCAACTACCATCGTCCGTTTTTGGGCAAGCCTTCGGGACTGCCCGAGCAATTTACGAGTGGCGCACAATATTTCTATTCAATTAGAGTCTTTCCCCTATTTAAAAATCAGACCCTTCTCAATATGATCCCCATTCTATACAATTTTCCATGTTTTTGGTGCATATAAAACTCCTGTGTGTGAAGAAAAAGCGCTCACCCACCATGCATGCATTCATAATGCTCCTGGATTCCTTAACTGTAATATATCGCGCAAAGAAAATTACTGTATGAATTTTTTGATAATGTAGAGTGATGTGCAAAACCTCTGCGTCAGGCGGAACTTGAGCTACTATTTCACTCAGTAAAGAAGGAGTACCACAGCTAAAAGCGGCTGAATGAAAATAATTCTGCCTGATCCTTCGAATTTTTTCAATTGTGTATCCTCTGCATTTATACGTATCATAGGTACTTGTCGCAAGAATCAATACAGTAAATGAAAATAAAAAACATGGATAGTTAGTCAAAAATGTTGATGCACATTGTAAGCAATTCTAGTTTATCGATGACCCAACATTTTCTCTATCATTAGCGCACTTTAAAAAATTACGACTTTACAGAATTGTAGAAGACCCTGTGTTTTATAGTTTCATATTTATTTTTTTCTATTTTCATATTCATTTTCTTACATATTTCACGTCATGAGCATAATTTATATTGTGACTTTTGTCATTGGGCTTTTACGTGCTCTATTACTTTCCTTAGTTTGAAATTGTTAGCACAGTCTACTGCATCGCGTCATGATTCCTGTTCTCCAAATCATCTACTTTCAGCAGGGACAGATAATTTTGGAAGTCAATCAGAGAAAATAGAACTCTTTTATTCAACTGCTTTTTTATATTCGCTAATTTTACAGTCATCAGAGGTAGATGGTTTTGGAGAATTGACAGTATATCGGAGAAATTGGAATTCTTTTCATTTAACCGCTTTCAGCAGTGAAATGATGTTATAGATATAAGCAGTGATGTAGAGTGCTGTTCAACACCCAGGTTTGAGTCCCCGCCTGACGCAAAAGTTTTGCACATCACTCTACATGATTGTGTATGTCTAAAACATTAGAGACTTTATCGTCCGCGATTTGTTTCCAATAAATAACCTCCTCCGCTTGTACTAAGACGTGTCGTATAAAAGAGTCATTGCAGACTATTGTCAAGCTGCTATTTATAAAAGTTGTAAAGAAGCATGCTTAAATGAATATCTTGATTGAGAGTTTTTACTATATCTGGAGAAGAAATCAAGGACATCCTGCTCAATCACTTGCTTGCAGACTGTTACGATAAGGTGATCGGTGATAAGTCTTCGAACACTGGTGAAAGCAGTACAATCCTTATCGATATTGGCTTTGAGTAGAGACTCGGGCGATGTACAGGAATATAATTGGCTTGACGGGAGGTAATCGGATGCTCAAGAGTGCTGTAGTTCACAACCCTACCATCTATTCAGCGACAGGCAGGTGTTCAAAGCGGCGTGGTGCTCACATGCAAGGAGCCATAACCGATCTTGCACTACTGCATACCTACAAATATTGACGTACTATGGTACAGGCACATCTCCCAGTCCTGGAGGACGTCTTGCAGAAAGCGTTGTAGTGAGCTTAATGGAGGATAAAGTAGACAAAGGGAAATAGCCACTACGTTCACAAGTGGCACTTCAGAGTTATCCTGTTGAGAGTCTACTACGGAAAAATATATGACCGAAACGCGGACATGCTGCTCCAAAATTTGAACAAAGCAATTAGTAGAGCTTGATTGGCATCTTTCAAATTTCGGACGTAGAGAATACGTGGCCTTTTGTCTTAAGGGAAATCAAAAACCAATTCATTTCACATTTCATGGACATGTTCAAACTGTCATGTGTTGTGCTAACGATAATTCGACTGTGGTCGTTTAGAATCAGCATTTGAATTGTTAGTTTCGATATTTCGCGGTAGATAAAGGCAGACAGGACCGACCAAACAAAGCAATTAAGTCTTTTTCTTTCTCCACGGCATTCTGCATTTTTATAACAGCAGTTTTTTGAAATCAATGAGAAATTCTGAGATTTGCAGACGTTCTTATTGATAAGCATTATTGATGAATACACAACGTATATAACAATAAACAATTATTTCAAGTTAGAAAAAATCATAACGATATTTTCCCAGGAGCTTCGAAATATTATAAATCACGTATAGAATAACGTGGATATCAATGAGGCAATGAGGGCCTCCACCAGTCCTCTTGATAACAGCCAGACATGACTGGTCGACGACTGAAGCTCCGCTTACAGTTTTCAATGGGAAGATAGACAAGAAGTCATAGACAAGACTCACAGTTTTTTCAACAATTTAATTTGTTGCACAAGTACTTTTTTAATTCTCTAAGATTGACAGTAGGGCTTCCATACGACTTCAAGCGAATATACTCACAGTGCACTTCGCAATTGGGATCGGCTATGAGTTATAAGCTATTATAAGCCATTGAATTTCCCATTTCTCTCACTACTGCGCATTAATCAGCTTATATATTCATTGATGGTGAACTCCATTTCCTCGAAAGGCCAATAAATTGTCAGTAATGGGCCGATGTGAACCCCATTGGCATCCTTACTAAATTCCTTTACTGTAGGCGTCGAGGTCATCTTACCGATTTAATAATCAACAGCCGTTGCGAATCCGGTCACTTTTCATGAGAAGAAACAAGTCGTGCTTTCTATGTTATCTTCCATGGACTGTATTCCATTAGAAAATTTACTGCTCACTGCAGTCCCTATGGTGGCAATATCATTTTCAACTCAACTTGTCACTTGTGATAGTGTATAACTTTGACGTCATAACAACTACCAAAAAATAATGATAGAATGTTTTGAACCTTTCATAAGGTCTGTTATGGCATTTCTAATGCTAAACGTACATTTCGGCTTTCTCACAAGCCTCATCAGCAGCACATACCATGCCTACTCGTGCTCGCTTAGGGTCAGATATAGAAAGATATTCTTCTGGTCGAGATGAAAAATTCTTGTCAATCAGATTTAATGAATAAGTGTAACCTCAACTGTCACGTTCTGAAATGATTTTCCATCCCAGATAGTTCACTTAAATTATGTTCAAGAGCATAAGTGGTTTTGAATATGTAGATATGAGTGAGGATTAGAGTTCTTCTAGAGCTCCACATGAGTGATGCTCTTGAGCCATTTCTTGAGAACTGCTTTTTCTCGTTTCTGGTCAAACTTGGAAAAGCCTTCTAACGTTTTTTTTTATTTCTCTAAGATTATTTGAGCAGCTTTTTATGTAATTCTTATTTTTTCGCTTCTGCGATGATTACTTCACTTGCTTATTAAACACCCTTTTAGCTTTAATATTTTCGTGCTCCTCGAATAAACACCTTCCTAATAAGGCCGCGAATGAAGTTTTGATATCTTTTCGTGACAATATGTCATTGTGATTTTTATCCATGTGCTTTAGCGGTGAGTTGAGGAAGATCTGGCAGTACTGAACTAGCCACCTAATGTAGTTTGTTAGCTACGGCATTTCTGAACCCGTATGACTAACGATTACACTCTGAGTCATTGATGCGGGCTTATTTGTCTATTGGAAAAACAACGAGTCAATCTTGCTCTATTTTTGAAGATATTCTTACATATAGCAGATTCATTTATCAGCATCAAAATACCCCCTTTACCTCAGTTTCAATTCATTTTATTCACTTTTTATCAGGTTTCCTTACTTTTGTCAGCTATCGTCGAAAAAGGCGTCTGAAAATTTAGCATAAGGCTATATTTGAAAGGTGGCAACTGTTTAGAAAAGTGGCCGAATAGCATAATATGCAATAGAGAAGCTCTGAAACGGTAAGCTGTTTATTATTAGTTATTAGTTTTCTTAGCAGTTTTTAGTAGCGCTTTATTAGTTTTCTCGAGATTCTGACTACAACGGATTTTGGAAGACGTGTTCCATAATTCTAGAGACTTCTTTCCGTCCACACCTGTCTACACTTCAATCTCCAATTTTTCAATTTCTTCTCACATTGTACATTCATAGATACTTTGTTAGCTCCTCTTCACATGACGCATGAAGCCAATAACTTCTATTAGTTTCGTTTCCTTGCGAGCACCATCCATAAAATTCGACCGGCTTGTTTGAAGGAATGGGTGCAGCCTGAGTATTCGTACTCATTCCGTGCTAACATTATAAGTACTTTTCGCTTCTAACCCCAACATAGACTTGCTAGCGCTTTCTCAGATCATCATAACAGGAAGTCGCCTGCCGTTTGAATAGACGGAAGTTTACTGCCTTCCGACTATGATTTTCCTGCGGCAACGACTCTTGTGATTAGTGGAACGGGTGATCGGGGGTGACATATCAAGCCGAGTCCTATAAGGTAAAAAAATCTTCGGTGACTATGCTAGGCTTTCTGTTCCTCAGAAGCAGAATAAGAGAACTGCAAGTGACTATCCCGTAACGATCTTGAGAAATGGTTTCAATCTGTACTAGTGTCATAGCGAATTCAGTAAAGCAAAATTGTTGATAGTAGAATTTGCTGGCTACCATCTAGTACAGTGTAATGAAGTCTGACGTTCCGGCCGTTTCTTTTTTCTCAAAGCCTTGAAAGGTCAAATTAACTTGCAGTCTAGTTTGTGGAAACATCTTGTATAGCATTTATTATCATTCTTTTCATCCATCACTTAAAAATGCGTACTTGTAAAAAACACGTTTAGGGCAGCTTTGACTGTATGAACAAGAACAGAGTCTAACGAGTAGCTAACAAATTTGGTGCGAAAATAGCTACTTAGCCACTTCTACTGGTTATAATACGAAGGCAACTTGCTGGGCTAGATTCGGAAAAATAATGACGTAAAATGACAAGTGTGGCAAGCATAAGATCACATTAATTCTGCTCCTGATTTCTAACGAAATAATCACAGCTACGAAACGCTGCTTGAAAAGGACAGACTTAGACAGCATGGTAACAGTATTCGAAATTCTACCGAACACTTTAAGGCAACAGCTAGTTGACAACCGTTCGCATGACCGTCTATGTGAAATGCATAATTGCATGATTTGTTCTAACGGTAGAAACGGTAATTGCATGAGTTGTGGTACGATATACCTTAACTCTTGTAATGCATTCAAAGATCAATGCATTGGCGAAACGAGTAAAGCACTCTGCATCCGTATAGAAGCACGTATTTGGAAAGTTGATATCAAAAAACACTTCAGTCCGCGCGCTTAGGGAACAAAAGCATAATGAAAAGGAGTTTGACCTAAAAGTCAGTATCCTTGCAGAGTGATTCAAAACTCCGCTGCAAACACTCTAATCCTTAGAGACGGTCTCGTCATCACGCATAATCTTGAGCTATAGCTCAGGCCCCTTCTCTAACCTGAACCAGGGCACGCTTACCCTATGCCGGACTCTGTGTGGCTTGTCTCCAGTGAATAATTAGATAACTCGAAACAGTAAACATTGAGTGTGATCTATATGAATTTTTAGTTCTACTGTTATTTATCCGTGGTATGATGATGCAAATCAAGTTTTTAAATTAAATTGTATCTAGGTCGAGGAAAGAATGGTAGCAAAGCGGTGACCTCGGCGATGTGATGATAACATGTGAGCCTGGTGAAGTCGGAAAAATGGGTCGAACTCCCGCCTAGGGTCGAATTTTTGCGTACCTCTCAGTATTCTTGGATGTATGTTTAAGACATGAGTTTTTGAAAAGGATCATTACTATGCAAATCAGAAATCTGTTTATTACGTTTTTCTACTCAAGTTATGGAAGTGTTTGACTGAGTAGTTTGCGGTGACTTCGACCTCACAAGGCTCTGAAGAAAGTGGAACTGTCGAAACGTCGGCCATTATTTTGGCGTACTACTTTTACGCAGTAAGTTCTAGTATTAGCAGCCACACCTCAGCTCATCAAAGAAAGCACTGTATTATTCAGACAGTGCCGAGATACTCGACCCTAAAAATTTCATCCGCTTACTCTTACAAATCGTCGGCGTTTCAATGGAAATTAGGCTACCATCATATGTCTGAAAATCATATCATGCTATTTTGATAAACGGCGCACTTTTCTTTAACAACTGTGATCAAATTAGACACTAATAGGTTGTCTTACTTTATACCACTTGCTACACTATAATCAGCGAAAAATCACTGAGTTCAATATTTTGAATAAATTAATATTTCAATCTTTGGCAGTTGCTTACAGTTTGCATCCCTATGTGACAATTACGTTTTATTTCCCTTTTTATTTCATTTGTGGTTCTACTTTTTTTTTGGCATGGACCATCGTCTCTTTGGCCCAACATTATGGGCGGGTCTGCTGCAGGGTTACCACGATGCTCACTAAAGTTCTACATTAGCATTATAGTATTCTACATTATTCGGTGCGCAATCTTTCTGGATTTCACCATGTCTTTACTTCAATTGCTTGTCTGGACTATGTATTTTAACTGCAACAATTAGGATCTGTGTCACTGAACCGGTGAGATGGTCATTTCTATTGTCATGTGCTTGAACTCTTACGCAAGAGCAGCTCATGCAAGACGCATGTGGAGCACAACATCATTCATATGAAGTTTTGATTCAAATTGTTTTATCAAAACAATGCGTGATACAAGTTTGCAAAAGGTGAAGCTATTTTCAATCTAGCGTTTAGTACGTTAACACTGTTTCCACAGCGTAGCGAATTTGTCAAGACATCAGTAGGAACTACTTCCCTCTCCAGATTATCTGCTTCCTCGTCTTGATTGGTGAACTTTGTCCAACAGCGGAAAGTTCATGTTACAAGGTCTCGTGTACTGAAAGTCTTGATATATTAATATGAGATTAAGTCAGTTAAGGGCAGTTAAGTCAGGCAGTTAAGTTTATGTATCTCGTATGAATTTTCTATCAATGGCGAAAGTCGGAAGATGACGTTGTGGTGGTCGAAAATAAGACAAAAAATCAGGGACTCTGCACCAAATAAGTGATAATTTTGTGTCCTTCGTATCAACAGGCTTACTGAACAACTTCTGGGTGAAAGAAGTGAACGCAAAGAGTCCATTTGTGTCCATCCCGTCGCTTAATGATTGGTGGCTGTACGGGTAAACAGGGCAGCATCAATAAATCATCACATAAATCAAGTGAAAATTTTAGCAATGTTCCAAAATTGGCATTGTTGGTCTAAAAAATGCTTTCCAGATGTTCACTGTTTGTGTCCACGGAATAGAAGAGCCAGCTGTGGCTTTGACGAACTGGAAAGCTAGAAAAACTTTTGACGATCAGACCCAAAATCAAATTAACTTTATGGAAAATTTTGATTCCAAGAAATTCCAAGAAATAGACGGGTGTAAAAGTCGTTCCTTCAACACAGTAGAAGACATCAACGCAAGATATAATTGAGTCTGAATAAGCTGGTGGCCAATTTATGCGTCGTCCCATGTCAGGACGAAAATTGTTCACTAATGGCCGAAAAAAGACGACTGAAAACGATTGAATAAAGGAAAATTTGCCTAAATTCAGTAGATAATTAGGTTTTAAAGGTTTCTTGTAGTCCGTACCTTTGTGCCTTTGATCTTTTTATGAGCCTTTAATGGTCCGGAAATCAAAAATTTTAGCAAAAAATCTCTCAATTCTTACACAGATCAAAGAAACTTCAGTATGTGTTTTATTAAGTACTTGGTCTCCACTTCTATATTAGTCATTTTATATTTTGTTAATTACGGCGTTTGTTTGTAGTCGTAGAGTCCAATAATAGGAAAAGTGAGCATCTTTGAGCCAACTGTTCGATCAACATGTAGAATGTGTCACACAAACAATCACATCAGCGTTGGAGTATATGAAGGATGCTGAAGAGTTTGAATAGACTGAATCTGGAGCACAGGAAATCTTTTTGATGACCCACATCAAAGTTCAGTAACTGAGGAATGTCTACAATGGTTTTACTTTTACGATTCTCAGTTTTTACCGAATGCAAAACCTCTCGTAGTATATCAAATGTGGTCCGCCCTCTTTTCAAACTCAGACTAGGATGTAAAAGTATCCATCCGTGCATCCACATTACCGAGTTGGAATTTGCATAATGCCGACGTCATTATCATTTTACGACGAACACCATTTGGGCTTATGTAATAGATTGTAAATAACATGGTTGTAGGAGAGGAACTAATCAAGCTATGAGAAGACTAGCTCTGCTAAGGAAAAGATTTTTGGATGCATCAATAAAGCTATTAAAGATTCAGATTCTCCGTGTATCAATGGAGTCATCTTTCATATATCCAAGGAATCGAGAGGCGCCAAAATTGCCACTTCAACTGCCTCAACAATTCTGGACTCGCACCTCTCGAACGATACCTTTCAAGCATAGTGACATTAGAAGATAACAAATCATCAAAAAGTTGCCACCTTTTCATCAATAGCAATGAATATTTATAGGTACTGCCATACATCTTTTTGTCAGGCCGTCGATTTTCTTAATCTTTTGAACCACATCTCAAATGAGCATGTTGGAGTTCCTACCAAATTGTCACCTTTTGCTTCATTCCAATCATATGAAGGCATTCAGAGTGTTGCATTGGATCCTATTTTGCTGGGACTAGAAATCTCAATATCAACCGTATCATCATCCTTGAAGGAACATATATGACCTCATAAAAGCTGTAATTTCAAGATTCAAATATCTACGAATGAATCGACAGCAATCCAAGCAACAGCCAGCATGTAAAACACGATTTGAGATGGTTGAAAGAAAAGGTGAACGTTTGATGAATGCTATATTCATGCAAATTTTTTTACCTCGCCTTTTTTGAAGCTCAAGAAGCTGTAATATACAGGACTTTCGAAAATGTGAGGCATGTGTAATTACAGCATCATAACATTGCTAAAATCACCAAAATCAAAAAGTTCTTGGTACTTTTCTGTTAACGGAAAGGGTTTTGCGCAAGTAGTAATCATTCAAAAGCTTAAATCATGGAAAATCCAATATTTTGCTTGTTTTCAAAAGAAGCTTCTGATAGCTCTGTAGCAGTCGGAATGAAGTTGCGGTTCACACGTAACACACGCTATTGCGCGCAATTTCTATTGAACAGAGCTTTTCTTTTAAACCATTAGTAATCATTCGATATCGTAAATCTCGACGATTCTAACACTGCGCTTACTATGAAAAACTCCTTTCACTATAAAAGAAAGCTCTCGCCTTAATCAATACCTGAAGGATGCGCCATGCATTCGTCTTCAATTTTTAACTTCGTTTGAGGTAATTGAATGCAGATTTGCCTTATACAATAACTCGCTAGGACCCACCGCTGTACCGAGTCAGTGCTGATTATCATTCTAGACAGTTCTGAGAGTAGTCCGGTACCGATATTCCGATCTCGGAGAGATGGATGGCTTGGTGAGCCATAAGCGCGAGATCGAACCATTGAACCTTGTATGCGACGCAGAGCGCCTCTAACCACTGCTCCACAAGCGCTCTCCTTTCACTTTATTTCGAAAAAATTGACTTGTACATACGCCGCGCATCGTTTATCTGCGAGAGTGTGAGTGTGTATGTATGTATGTATGTATGTATGTATGTATGTATGTATGTATGTATGTATGTATGTAGTATGTATGTATGTATGTATGTATGTATGTATGTATGTATGTATGTATGTATGTATGTATGTATATGTATGTATGTATGTATGTATGTATGTATGTATGTATGTATGTATGTATGTATGTATGTATGTATGTAGATGTATGTATGTATGTATGTATGTATGTATGTATGTATGTATGTATGTATGTATGTATATATGTATGTATGTATGTAGCTGTGTATTGATGACGCACCGCGCTGAGCAATGTACATATGGAGAGCGATTTCTGTTACTGGACTTATAATTTTCCTCCGCTTGAAAAAAGCTCTAGATATAACATATGACCCTGATACTATGGAATTTCCTTTACACAATGACAAGGTTTTCCATGGATAGGTCTGGGCAGCATAGGTCTAGGTATATTTATTGGCGAATTTATGTGGCAATATAGAACGAGAGTGACAGGTCTATGTCCAGAGAATAATAAAAAGAAGTTTCTTCTATAATCAACTAACAAAAAAACCTAGAAATCTTTACGAATCGCGTGGAGAATTTTCAAAAAAATAACGAAAGTTGAGTGATAAGGCGCGGCGAATGTGTAACCTAATTTTATTCCTTCTGCTGTAGCGATATAAGGAAGCTCTTCTAAAAACAAGCTTTCGGACCTTCCAAGATTTACACTATCGAAAGACTACTAGAACTCTATGAGGAGAACTCTGTCTTTCCAAAATACGTGTGTGTGGGAGCAAATTCATTCTCCCATATTACAGAGCTGAAAAAAGGCTTCTATACCATAAATATACTTTTAAAATTTTCGAGAATCACGCTATAGAAGTTTACTAATAATTCAAGAGATAAACACTGCTTGGCGAAAAATAAGCGCGATAACGTACAATGTTATTGAGACACATTTTATCATCTATGCTACACGCTGTAAGGAGGCCTTTCTAAAAGGCAAGTTATTTTTGGATATCCCACGATTTAGGCTTTTGAATGATCGCTGATATCCTAGTAGAAAACTTTTGTCGTTTTCGATGACATAAAAGTGCTAAATTGTTTAGGTTAATTATAATGTTAATTAATAATTAATTATAATGTTAATCTTGCAACCTGTACTTGTAAGTTACTCTAAAGGAGACCTGATCGCTCTTAGATTTCCAAAACTGATAGCGTATATTGCAGCTTCTTTTCAAGAAGAAACGGTTCGTTTCTGGTAGGTAGAGGAGAGCACAATAGAATATTTTTTTTGACTTCTGCCCAGCCATTCATTTGTCGAATATCATTTGTCAAGTACTTCTTCTGATATTCCAGCCTATTTATAAGTTTTGTTAATTCATTCGCCTCTAGCTCTTCCGAAAGTTATCTAGGTGGTTATGAGTGAATGTCATGTGGAGCCCTCTTCTCTACTTATCATCCATGACACGAAGTCTGTAAGAGCACCTCTCCCCAACTTATATTCGGCTTATGCCATTACGAAACTTGAAGAGCAAAATTTTCATATAAGTTTTAGCTGCCAAATTCAAATGTGCTGTTTTTTCTTCATCTATTTTACTAATCTTTTTTTCTTGACAATGTGTTGATTACAGTATATCACCTTAAAATCCGACTACAAGTTCTTAAAGTTGACAAAATTGAGTTCATAATAAAGACTGCAAAAACTCTACATTACCAACTACACTAAAATTGTCTACGAGATAGTGAGTCCTTGAAGTTAACCAATACCAAATATTTTTGTTTGCCAATTAACACTTGGCCGCTATTTTTTTTTTTGCTTAAACAAAAATCATGCCGTTAATCACGACATACGTCCAGTGTATGATCGATGGCTCGATCTCGCTCATGGCTCACCAATGCTTTCATACCTCCGTGGTCGATAAATTGGTGATTTGTCTGGAAGGATAAGCAGCAGTTACTCCATACAGTGGGAGGCAAACACGAGTCATTGTAAAGGCTAAATATGAATGCAATCACCTCAAAAGAAGATGAAAATCAAAAGCGAATGCATGACGCATTTCTCAGGGATTAATCAAGGCCGCGAGCTTTGTTCTTTCTTCCTCTTGGAATGAATGACTTATTACTGCGTAAATCTGGCTTATGATTGACAACTGTATGAAGCCATTTTTTCCTTTCTGAAAAATCCTCATATCAAAATTATGAAGAAAGACCATGCTTTTACATGCTCTTTATTACAAGAAATAATGTCGAGGCTCAAATGCTAATTGAAAACTTTAAATCGGTCTTGGACTTCGTTGCTCACATTGAAGGCATGGTTGAGAAATTAATCAAAAGTCAATTTATTTGGAGAAAATAGCGGAAAGCTCTAAACCCTCGAATGCGACACATGCTGGCAAAATTCTGTATCACACCAACAACAATAGGATTCAAAATTCTCATCGACGGCTAGAGACCAGAAAGTTCAGTACCCATATCACAATGCTGATCAGCATTGGGGCAGATATGTCAGTTGTCTTAGTGACAAAGGCTGTTGGCAATTGGTTCCGAAGGATGTCAAGCAGACAGAGAGAAGAACCCTGACCCGTTGGTCAGACAACTTTATAGAGATTCTGGAATAGATTTATGACCTTCGAGTAGATTTAGCCCACTGGGCTACTTTTGAACATGGCAGAGGCAAACGAAACTTTATTAGCTGTTAAAGTGACTAAATGATAAACAGAGGGAAAAACGGCAAATTATAAATAAAATTACTTAATTTGTTAACTAAACCTACCAGGAGTCGCTAAAAGCCCTTACTGCGGCTAACGTTCCGGTGTTATCGTTCCAACTTCTTTCGTTAGGAGGCAATTATTTCTCTCGCGGTGCGTGAATTTTTATGGTCACCTAGAATCGGATCTGTTAGGGTACTGTTCATCGAATTAGATGGTAATTCCTTATAATATTAGAACATGAATTCCTAGTATATGAGAGATCTCTAAGCTCAAAGTTTTCGGCTTTAATCAATCTCTGAGGGATGCGCCCACTGAACTTCTTGGAGAATTGTTTGAAGACATATCTAGCCTTTACAGTGACTCACGGTAGCGTATCGAAAAATATCGCTAAAATATCGCTAAAAAAGTTATCGCTGCTTTTTTCCCGAACAAGTCTAGTAGCAATTCATTGAAAGGAGTAGAAGGGCTGGTGAGCCTCAGGGGCAAGATCGAATCATGGCCCACGTGTCTGTCGTAGGGAACCTCTAAACACTGCAACACATGTTCCCTTTCATGATTATATCATAGTGACATAGTGAGCATTACGAGAATATTCGCATATAGATCGAGATTTGCGTGGTTTCCTACGACTTTCGAAA
Source organism: Parelaphostrongylus tenuis (assembly GCA_019055375.1). Taxonomy (NCBI): domain Eukaryota; kingdom Metazoa; phylum Nematoda; class Chromadorea; order Rhabditida; family Metastrongylidae; genus Parelaphostrongylus; species Parelaphostrongylus tenuis. Next base: position 129,176 of record JAHQIW010000957.1, on the reverse strand, counting down.
ACACGCAACTGCTGCGAAGATCCATTTGGCGAAGATGTCTGCTGTGGACACTCGACTTGAATCGGAAGGATGTGGCCGTCTAGATGGCGACAATGCGAAAGCGCTAACCATAACACAAGTCTGCAACAACTTCGTGTAAACCTAAAGAACAAATTTGTGAGGCCGAAAATAGGGCTGTTGTCGTGTTCCTATTATAACTGCCTGTTTTGACTTCATTTAGTGTTATTATTTTATCTGGTGCTCTACGATACTTACTCTAATTTCATTAGTTTGAGCGTTACTACAATTTTACTAGAGTTCGTAATTTTTTCAACTCAACCCGTTACCACAAATTACTCTGCGGATTTCATTACCTTTATTACTCAATTTTTTCACTCTTATCTTCTGAAATAGTCTTCAAATATTTCACGCGTTTCTTTGGTTCTCTTTGAAGGTTCCATATTTGAGGAGTGTCTTATAATATTGGTCGAGACGAATTTTTTTTTTGCTATCTTGGAGGTAGACAAGCTCTGGCGCTTCTTAGGACGCTTGTTGACTGATTGCAGGAGAGTATTGGGCGAGGAGATCGAACCAGCGCTAAGCTTATAACTTTGTTTTTCGAAACATACATCACTACCCAGTGCATTACCCGCTACCCAGAATTCAAGGATTAGCGAATACAAACATGTTCGATTGACAGTGGTAACATAGTGTATATTCTAGAAGATGATGGGGATTAATATCATCAGAGCTCACATATGCCAAAGGTACTATATGGATGGCCATGATGATCATGATAATTAGAAGCAAAAAGTCTGCATATCGACCGCCGTGATAATAAACGGAAGCAAAGGACTGTTCTATGGCAGGTTGAGAGAACGTTTTCCGTTAGACCTCCTACTTTGTAGAGGGTATTGCGCATCCATGCTCAGCGTATCATTAAAAAGGACAACTTACAATTATTTCATCCTTTTTCAGTAACTGTGCTACCTATCAATTATCTTGCAGCAAGATAATGGAGTAGAAAGCTATGCATAACCCTAGGGTGCAAAGTACTGAATCGGCCGCCACCTCAACATTCTGTTGCAGTCACAAGGAGATGCCCTTCTAGCTCGATTACCTTAATTATTACAAGAAGATACGACTCAACCAACGTTCTGCGACATCCACAAATTACGAAGTTCTTAAGCAGCAGTTGAAACCTCACGCAAAGTGTTAGAAGACCTTTGGGATGATGAACGCGAGGAAACGAATTGGATACACGAAATACTGGGATCCGAAGCGACGACAGGTGATGTAAATTGCTTTGTTTCAGTTTTTTTCTGTTTCTAATCGGGTTTGCCAAATGACTGTGGTATGCTGAAAAATGTTTTGGTAGCTCTAATCAGGTACTTGGATACGAGCGTAGCACTATTGCTTGTCAGCTGAACGAAATGGGTTACCGTTAAATGATCTCTCGATAGACACCTTATGCGTTAAATGAGCCGATCGTTACTGGAGATTAGCATTGAATCTACTACGAGAATAACACGCGCCAGGCCTTACTGGCTGCCTTGTGGCAAAGACCAGCCAGCTCAACCAAATCCCATCTTCCAAGCTCAGATAATTTCGCTCTCGGTTTTTGAGATTGGAAGGGCATGCTGCTTAGGGAGCCGCTCAACAACAAGCTGACAATCATGCCTACCCACGAGAAACAAGTTCGGTAGTCGACCACAACAGTGCGAAAGGAGTTCCTGAAACGATGCCGTGTCGCCCTTCTCCACGACAACGGTCAACCGCACATTGCAAAGTCGACCCATCACATTTTGAAGAAACTGTACTGGGCCACGGTATCGCATTCACCGTATGGCCCTGATGTTTCTCGATCGGATTATCATCTCCTTCGCTCTCTGAACCGCATATGCAGGATGAATAGCTCAAAGACCACAACCACTTCAAAAATAATCTCAACGACTTTTTAATTGGCCAGGTTCATTCGTTCTGAAGGCATTCAGTCCTTGCCCAGCAAGTGATTGCATTTCATCAATCATGATGGTGATTATACTAACTGACTGGTTTGTTCAAACAATTACCAGAGGATCGATAAAAGTATGGAAATGCAAAAGAAATTTCCAACAATTCACCAAAGAAAACAATATAATAGTTTTGCTCACTGATAGAAATATTGTTGAACTACGACCCAACAATATGAACAAAACCCGCGTATGTCACCAGGTGATTTAAGTCGCCCCTGACTCTCCGTATGAAATTCCATCAGACTCCAGTATGAGATGTCATTTCGACAACTGTTCATCATGTCATCGGCAACGTGTTCGGACATCAAGTGAATGTTGTAGCAGAGCTCAAAAATGTCGGCGCATCTTTTGACAGATCTATCGTAAGTAAGTGAAAAAAAAACACGGGCGGTTGTGCGATTTGGTCACAAGTATGTATGTTGGCCAACTAGTGCGCAAAGCTGGTCAATGGTCGAATCATTGTGTGGCACTTTCATTCGCATCTAGAGGGTTTACATGTCTATCACACTATTTATTAAGTGTACAAATTTGTTGTAATAATAGTATAAAAGAGGATGTGCAAATCCCTTTTTTTGCTCGACAGTCCATTGTAAACAATATTTATTTCTATGTTTTTTAGTGTACAAAATATTCTATATGATGGTTTCTATAGGACCTTGAATATGACAACATTTCTACCCGAAGAACGCCACCCTTTACTATATTCCAATTTGTACTTTGAATTTGGTGATTTCAAGTGGTAGTCTGACGCTGCAATGTCGGGAGAGTAAGGCGAGAACTCCTCCTGAATAGAACCTCCTGAAACCTCCCATCTTAGCGCTCTTTTTTCGATCGGGTTTTGCAACACGAAGTCGAGCGTTATCATGCAACAAAGTTGGAAAGTACCTGTCGTTTTGGTTTTTGAATCGATTTTAGCAAAGAAACTGCATGACATCGGTGTCGCTCAACTGCGCATTTTCTTGAGAACATTTGATATACAACTTGCCTGTACGTGCCTACAGATGAGCTCGCTCGAGAAAATGCGCATTTGAACGATATCAAAATCACGCAATTTTAACTATTTTCAGTTAATAAATTTGCAAATTGATGTTTTCGCAAATGGCGTTTTTCAGATACAAAAATCGTCATTCTCGAAGTCCTATAAAAACCATAATATAAAGAATTTTGTGTACAAAAATGATGAATAAATGCCATCTTTAACTCATTTCAAGAGAATTTGCATATCTCTGTTTTTACTATTACTGCATCAAAAAAAGTGATCAAGGCAGAGTCATATTTGTACATTTAATATGTTCTCGTATAGAACAAAAGTCCTCAACAACTATTGGAGCATACGAACGCTTAATCAAAGCTATTTCTTCAAAGCTTACATGTTCCATTTTTGTTCAATCCGTAGACCTTCTTGGAAATTGCTTCTTCCAATCAACCTCCTTTTTAATCCCAGTGAATCATAGCAATCACTAACTTGTAGGGCTTGGAGGGTCAAGAATCAAAGATGCGCACAGTTTGAAATTTACTGAAAAGATTTCGTAACCGTAACTTTTGCATTCTGCTTTGACGCGACAGTTTTGAGTCACTAAAATCTGAGCAACCGTGTGGAGAAAAAACTCTTATCAAAAAATTTTTCTCATAATCAAATCATTGTTTACAAAGATATGAAATACTGTTCATGTACAAATAGGAGTTCTGTATGCGGATGGTCTCTAGTTCAAAACGCTGAGGGCAAAATTTCAGTAAACTCACAGCAGCCTGCTCCACCTGTTCCCAACGTCAGGCTCCAGTGAGTAGGACGATGACGAGTAACTAAATCAAAGAGAAACTCCTCTAAGATACAAATGATAAAGGATAAGGCTCTCAGCGTTGATTAATCCCTAAGGGATGCGTCATGCGTTCGTCTTTAATTTTAACTTCGTTTGAGGTGACTGAATGCATATCTGGCCTTTGAAATAATTCGCAGAAACCTATCTCTGTATCGAATCAGTGCTGCTTATCCTCCCAGGCAAGACTGTTACATTTTATCGACTCCGAATGAATAGATAACTTAGTGAGCCGTAAGCGAGATCAAACCATGAACATTCTGTGAGACGCTGAGCACCTCTGGCCATTGCACCATATGCGCTTCTAGCTCCTGTAGGCATGTGAATTCTCTTATAAGCTTATTACTGTATAGTACGAACGGAAACGAGGAAGTAGTGAAGTTCGATTAATGTGATTACATCATCATCCTTCTATGTCTGTAATATACTATTGTTGGGAATGTTTTGAATAATAATAGTCTTAACTTTTAGTGCTGTTATGATTCGTTTTGTCAAGTATCACCATCAGCAGACCCGGAATCGCTCAGCTCCAGCTGATCGGCATGGCATTGTGGTCCATTACATCAAGAGCGCATCTGTCGCCTGCCCCAGTGTTATCCCAATCTCTTGACACATTGATTTATGGCTGATAGTTGACTATTTTGTCGTCATAAACTCACAGAGTTACTGTTGTCTACGACTTCTGTTTGATCTTTCCTCCTTTCAAAACTGGCCACTCGCCGATTCTATCGCAGAAGACTATTCTCTGCTTGCTTCTATGTTTTGTCACTTGATATCCTATCATATCTGATAACACGCATCACTTTGTAACAAGTTTGTTCTTACATTGCTGTCAGAGTATTTATAGAACTGAAAAAAAATTGATCAAGTTTTGGCAGCATCCAAGCTTCTTAAGAGTTATCCAAGTTGGTACAGATGCCTGATTCGCCCTACCGCGACTCATCAGTAGCACCGTCCCTCGTTTTAGCTAATCCCATGAGGCTATATGCCTCTATGAAGGAATTGACGCCGAGCAATAAATCACTACAAGTCAGATAATGGAATTACCTGACATTGTAGTGACCGGTAGTCAGTTCTGGCTTTTAGAATGAATCATCCCATGAATCATAATGAATTATATCATATCCTCACCAGACTTTTATTATTTGAACAAGGTCTATAGAAAACGATTGAATGGTGAGGTATCTTAGTTGGTTTTTTCAAACAGACAACTCTATAAATTAATAGAATGGCAAGCGCGCCACATGACCAGTATTAATAATATTTTATTTGTCCTATCAAATAAGGCTTAGTACTTCAAAATATTTGCCCTCGATGATTTTATAAAAAAGTATAAGCTATAAAGATCCAAAATTGAGCATAGAAATGCAAGGTCGTTAAAAAATGATTTAAGATCAACCATTTTCCAAGATATTTGTGAGAAATCGGTGGCTAGAAGTGAAACATTTCTCTGCAGAATCCTATCTTTATTGCTCCCATAGTACATGAAGACTACGGATCATTCGAGTTCTTGATCCAGTCATAGGAGTAACTGCTAAGTTGAAAATAATAGGAAAGTATCTTACTGTCACATTTTTTAACTTTTCCATATGTCTTCTTGTCCAAGATTTCGCATAAAATGGCTCGTACAGTACTATATCAGCACAAAATTGACTGTGACATTAGATGACACCATGTCGTTGTTTAAATCTTCAGATCTATGATCATTCATCAAGTCGGGTGACAGCATCATCTCTAACCAAACATCTCATTTGTCCTACTATCATGCGATGTCGGTGAAGCCCTCCAAGTGTTTTCATTGCTATTTCCGTCGTTATTGGTGGAAGATTTATGTGTGATCAGATCGCCTAGGCCAACTAGGAATATTCCCAGCATTTCTGTTCTTAACAGTCATGTACGAGTAACAATGGAGTTGTTTTACGGAATCTCTTCCAATGATTTATCTTCATGTTCGAGCTTTTGAGTATTAGAAAACTCCTTGCTGTCATGACTTTTTCTTTTCAAAAAACAATGTTTACCATCATGAACACTCGTCATTTTGTTGTAACAAGTCAATATTACTGCTGTCTGTTTAGCAAAATGGCTCAAGTGGTTTGATTTCGAGGAAGCTATTCAGATTCTTGTCAGTCTGTGGTTTCCTAAAGCAGCTTAGTGTTGTATCGACGGATTCGCGGATTTCAGAGCACGAATCATTTCTAATTTCAACTGATTCTCCTTTTCTGACTGATAAGGCATGAATATCTTTTTTTCCGCAATTTTTCTTGCTTTATTTGTGTTATTTCGCTATCTCGTAGTTCCTAAATAACGTTCATTGATATCGAATTGAGATCTACAGATGAGGACCATTTTCTATTAATGGTCATCTATGATGTAGAGTTCGTGGCGTCCGTTCATAAGCCTATTCGATTACAAGGAAAGATCTATTCACTATTGGCAGATATCTGTCCGAACTATAAGTACGGGCAGGTGATGTATGTGATACTAACACAGGCTAGCACCTCAAGTTCTGTTCGAGAAAAAATTTTTTCTCCAGACCAGCTAATTCCACTTTGTGAGAATCTGTTGAAGTTCAATGCGGATTACCTTATTTTAATCGGAGATTCAAAAGGTAAATATTAGTTAATCAATGATTTGTCATAATTTTTCCATGACCTATCATCATAATTACTGTGTGAATCCCAGCACTTCTCACAGTTCATTCATCTGATTCAAAGTATTTACATTTCGTAATATTTCTCCAAATTTTGCAATGGAATTGTCACTTAAAATCCAATCTTAATTTGTTTTCATTAAATCTTCTCATACTTTTGGCACTAGATCGATAAAACCAAATATATTAACCACAAGTAATGGAAATTACCTAACAACACTATTTAAGTAAGCGCCACCAGCTTGAACTCATATCTGTCATCTCTCAGGGAACAAATTGATACTGCTTGGTGCAGAATTCTCTGAGCGTTCAAATGGTACCAAATTTGTCCATATTTGCCGCTCAACGAAACGTTTATCGTAACTTGCAGCTTTACGAGTACGAATTGAGATACAATGTACGGACCGAATTCGAGAATATCAACCGTACAAAAGCTTACGGTTTGTGTTCAGACAAAGAGCACTTCGGTTCTTTGCTGTGTTTTGCCCCGGCAACACCAACTTGAAAGACCGGCTGCGTTTGGGATGTCCACGCGAAGTTGATCGAGAGCCCGTCATCAAAGCAACTGGACAGTACCTGACCATGGCTATCCAAGGTATCACCGTACAGTTCTGGTTTGTCGTCTATGACTGTCACCTCTTCCGGTCGCTGGCGCACTTTCTGAGCAAAAAAACTTTCGCGACATCAATTATTTGCGTCGGGGATTGAATCCAACGATTAGTTCTAGGAACGAGATAATGATTGTTGCCTGAAAGATGGTAGAAATGTGTTAAGGCTAATGTAACATACTTTGAGTAGTGCTGTTCAGCAATTTCAATTACTTCTGCTTGATAAATATGGTGTTCCACGGGCGTCAGTAATGCAACGGGTTAGAGCACGCGCTCCCGAATAGGATGAGATACATCATTCTACATCAGTGGGTATATCCATAACATCATACCACCGCGTGAAGCAGTCAGTCTAAAAGAATTCAATCTGGTGTCTATTGCAGGAGTGGTTGCTGTGTCAGAACTTATGAGAAAATCTAATACTTTACTACTGTATAGGATCTCACTTTGCATACTTCTACGAAAATCACAAGTTATTCTTAAAAAATCAAAGTTCAAAGCTCTCGGCGTTGACCAATCCGTGAGAGATGCGCCATGCATTCGTCTGCAATTTTTAACTTCGTTTGAGGTGATTGTATGCATATATGGTTCTTACAATAACTCACGGTGACCTCCCGCGGTATTAAGTCAGTGCTTCTTATCCTCCCAAACAAGTCCGAGATTAGGTCGTTACCAGTTTACCGAACTAGGTGAGATGATGGCTTGGTGAGCCATGAGCGCGAGATCGAACCATCGACCTACTGTGCTACCCAGAGCACCCCTAACCACTGCGCCACATGCGCTCCCTTCTTTTGCAAAGCAAGCTTATATGAATAAACTCCATGAGTTGTCATTTAATTGCGAGCAAAGATTGGAAAATAATCCGCGTTGTGAGAAACGAGGTCTTCATATGGGCGGTGCCACGAGGAAGCATTGTGTGAGACCTGAGATGCTTCGACCATAAGCTTAGCATATTCAGGCGATACTACTGTAAAAATTCAATAACTTGAGTAGTTTGTCTCCGATTTTGCAATCTCTATGACGTATTCAAGAAACCGATTTCCATCATCATCATCATTTACATATATATATTTTTTTATATTTATTTATTTATTTATTTATTTATTTATAATGTATAAGTACACTACGGAATGTTTTGCTTTAAAATTCCTTTTTTATTTTGGTGGCTTCCACAAGACAAATACTTCCGAACATTGTTATTCTATTTCTAGATTTATTGAGACTTTATCGCAACAGTTCAAAAGTTCGATTTTCTATAAACCTCGGCATGATTAAGTGAAATACGAAAATCGAGAATACTCATCTTGACTAGTTGACTCGAGGTTGGTAAATTAGTCGTAGTAATTCGGCTGACGTTCCCGCGACCCGCCTTCCTCAGAGCCTGGGCGTATGTAGTATTAGTCTATCTCTGTGCAATTTTATCGCTAAGCTGTTTTCACCACCTGTGCTGCTTTTATGATGTTAATCATCGAGTTAATAAACCAGGCAAGATTGACAGCTTTACATCTCGTTTCATAAGATCTCTGCGACAGGCTCTCTCATTCAAATAACAAGAGAAGCCTTCGTCAGCCGTGTGCTGTAACTATGGGTCTTCCATGAAAAAAGAGTTGACGTGAAGTTCATTTGTTGAAATCAAATTCGGACCGCCTTGTCAGTTAGTTGATTGGATACTTTTTGCTGAATTGGCATGCAAACAGAGAATCCATTTACGCACAATCACAGCACTTACGCATATGCCTAAATTCAGTTACATGTGTGTGTGGGTGTGTGCGGAAGTTATAAATGGCTTCCAATGCAGAGTCAAGTGGCTCTTATTCACTTATTCACTAACTTATTCAAAGTACTTCTCGGCGAAAGTGTAGCGTTAGTGTTGGTCCTCGCCTGTTTCCTTTCATCGTCATCTGCAGATGTACTATGTGATCTCGCATTAATTTTGAGATTTGTAAGTTCAGCAGGTACATTTTAGTATTGTGAGTATCATGAATTACCCTAAAATTCTATAGATGAAAACCGTTCAATTTTTGCAGATGAAATTGGACAAACACGCGCGCTTCTCGACATTGAAATCTTTTCAAGTTTTTTTCCCTCAATTTTTCAAAAGGAAAAATAAAAATTGCTTGATAAATAGAAGTTCTAATTATTACTAAAATTACTAATAAATATTATTTTTCAGCATAGACGCTCTTATTCATAGAATTTTAAGGTATATTCCTGAATAGGAAGGTGGAACTCAGGTTCAACTCCTGTCTGAAGTCAAATTTTCGTTTACCACTCAATTCTCTTTTGTGTTAAATTTTCAATATATTGTTAATCTACCTTAAACACTTTTCACTAAGTTCTCCGAATGCATGGCTACCATCAGTCAGTGAGACTAAGATTTTACCAGAGCCACAGAATATTTAATTTAAATCCACATACACTTCTCATAGTCTACCGATTTGTCTTCATACGTAAGATGCAAAGATATTTGCCTTTTTATTACATGATATTCAATTTCAAAACCACAGTGATTTCGTTTCCTTGCAGCCCTCATACACTAATATAATCGTAATGTTGTGAGGATTCAGCTTAGTTGTGATAATTCGTATTTCAATAATCACATAACATGTTTCGAGCGTTTTGTGAAGTCTGCTAGGGCACTCATACAGCGCTAGACGGGCCTGTCTCGCCTTTGCAGGCTCATCAGTAGCAAGTGCCCTTCGGTGCAGCCGATCCTTCGGAGATACACCTCTATTTATAAAGGAATCGACAAAGCATCGCAAGTCATGTGAGAAATCACTCAACATTGCAGAGACGAACACTCAACCTTGTGGCTGGTGAAATGAATTATACCCTTCTTTCAACTGCCTCTGAAGACCTTTATCAAGCTGATAGTAATCTGATAATCACATAACATGGATTCGTGTTCTGTCCACTTACGTTAAACGTCATCTTACGCAAAATCTCCAAAAATCCATGCTAGAGCGTAAGCTTTTCCCACGGAGACCACTGCGGTATTTGCGCTGATAGTCTTCCAACTTTTACTTAACTTGAATTACGCTGCACAACTCGTTCGCACATGTACGTACATCAAACGAGAGTTCTTCCAGTGATTTAACTGACACTCAGGGCACATTGGTTATATTTGCGCTCGGACAATAGTTTTTCTGCATTATGTAAATTTCTACTTTGGTGTCGTGTACAATATATATTTATCACTTCATTTTTCATTCTTTTTTATTCTATTTTATCCGTCTCACAGTTCTTTTTTCACTGTGCAGATCCAGTTTTTCTAGCATTCAATTCCTTTTTGTTTTTTTCGTGAATATCATAGAATACTAATTAGGCGCATCTCCTTGCAGTCTCGAGGAGAGCTTGGCCGCAGCTTTCCATGGGGCTTTCGTTACTGACTGCCGGAGATTGCTGAAGGGTGGAGATAGGCCCCCGCTGCGTCTAAACGAGCGCTCAACCAATCGTCCACGCATGTAATATCGAGTGTATTAAGTATATAACTAAATGAAAATATATCAGATCGCCCCATAAGTATTGGTACTGGAACACTAAACATTAAATTCATTGACCAGATGTAATTAATAATGCGTGCCACAAAATCATTTTTGAGCCACGCATGTCGAGTGGTCTGTTAATAAAAGGTCTGGTTTATGGTACCCGATACACGTGTTTCGACTTTGCAGTCTCGTCAGTCGGGCAGATAGCCTTTCTCGTCTTTTGCTAATCTTTGTGGGAGCCCCTTTCCCACACTAAGAGTTAGCGACGACGAACATTTTACTTTCTATGCCCAGTGGAATTATCACCGAACACAGAGTGCTGTGCACTCGATTGCTCGTGGCTAGTATTTTAAAATATCATATCTTTCATTTCAAGTGTTTTCTCATGACCACAGCTGAAATTTCAATATGCCACAAAATCCTTTTTGAGCCACGCATGTCGTGTGGTCTGTTACTAAAGCAGAGATTACCAAAAGACGAGAATGGGTAACTGCCCGATTGACAAGACTGCTACGTCGAAACACGTGTATCGAGCTCTATAAGTTAGCCCTTTTATTAACAGACCACACGACTTGCGTGGTTCAAAAATGATTTTGTGGTATATTGAAATTTGAGGTGTGATCTTGAGAAAACACTCAAAAGGAAAGATATGATACTGCATGATTTTGATATCGCTCAAGTGCACATTTTCTTGAGAATTTTGGTTTACAATTAGCCTATACCTGCTTCTAGGTGGAGTTGTCTTGGGAACGGATTCGCCTGTTATTCATACACGAATGGCGCATAAAGGAAAATGTTAGTGAAACGGCTTGCAAGAAGCTTGGGGAGATAATACGATTGCAGAAAGACGACTAGGAAGTGGTGTGCGAAGTTTAAAGCTGGAGAAAAAGGCCTGCAGGATGAGTCGCGCTCTGGCCGTCAACAGAGAAGCTCCGTTAATCTTGCGCGCTGTTTCTGTAACATTTTCCCTACGCGTCATTCGTGGCATGAGTATCAAGCGAATTTGTTTCCACAACAGCTCCATATTTGAGCAAGCATGGCTAAGTTGCATACTGAAATGTTCCCAAGAAAATGTGCAACTGAATAAAATCATGCAATTTTAATTGCTTTCGTTGATAAATGTGGTGTTTATTGCTCTAGCAATAAAACTTATAAAGCGACTTGATAGATGAATGAGGGTAATGTTCTACTACAGCGCCCCACTTGAGGCCTCCGATAAAAACCTAATTTTTGCAAACGCAAAACGTTTCTGTAGCTTATCGTCGGCTCAAATCGAGTGAACTTAAGCGGCATATTTAATTTTTCAAATAGCTTACTTTTGGCGCCGTACCAGTCGAAACAAGATTTTGTTTTTCATCTCAAGATTTCTCACTGAATAAAATTTTTATCGTAATGAACTTATAATCTTTAGATAGAGAAAATCTTTTCAACTATAATGGTATATTTGGCTTTCTCAAGGATCTCTTCGAGCTTTGTAATGATTGAAAGAATATTGGATTTCATACGCAGTGAGCACTTCTAGTCGGCTAGGGTGTGTTTACAGCTGTAATACCAAAGGGCAAACACATTTTCTTGATCAGAAAGATTTGCCCTATCTAGTGGTCAAAATTTTGTTCGGAAAAGAAGCTTTTATCAGGCGACAATTATCAAATGTGATACAAAATCTCTTTTTGACGAGTACGGCGCTAATTACAAGCAATATGAGAAATGAAATATACCTTTGAAAATTCCTTGATTTAAGCTATCAGGTAATCATACATTCATCAGATAACAGCAAAGAATACACTTTTACCGAAGGCCTCAAGTGGCGCTGCCTCAATAGAACACTGCTTATATAAGTAATTATTTGCAAATTGATATTGTTGCAAATATCAGGGCTTCATATCAGCGATTTTTCTTATTTCAAACACAAATACTTCAAAGTAAGCTCTTGACGCTTTGGATTTCTGCAGTCCACTTTTCAAATCAAGTCTCGTTTACGAATTTAAAATATCTGCGCAGCTTTTTTTTCTTAGCAAGCAAGGGAATTTAAGCTACAAGAACATATGGGCGTTTAGATGATATCACAAAGCATTTACTGAACAAGATTAGCGCTGAAATTTTTCCAATTTACGGAGAAAACGCGGTTCATTGTATGGGAATCACGTTTGATACACTATAAAGAGAAAGTGCGTGTAGCTAGCAATGTGGTGCGGACATTCTCTACGTTCGTCCTTGTGCAATCTTATTTTCGTAGAATAACTCGGTTTTTCTCTGCGGATAAGGAACATCTCAGCGTTTCTCACATGCAGTAACTGGATCTTCTCCACACACTCATTGGCATTTGATAAATAAAGAACTCTTTATGATATGGAAAAATAAGCTATTCACGTACTTAACAGTTTTAATCGGATTTTCAATTGTGACGAGTGAAGTGAAGAAATTCAAAATATCAAAAGCATGCATCGTTGAAAAATCATGTTCAAATCAAAGAAAACATCCTTTTGATGTACTGACGTTTCACAGGTGAATACATGCAGGTTGTTGAAATTGCATGGCCCTTTTGTGTATATATATATATATATGTATATATATATGTATATATATATGTATATATATATGTATATATATATATATATGTACATGTGCACATATTTATCTATCACCTGTATCACCTGTCATCCCGATGATCGTCGAGAAACTCGAACGGGTACCAGCAACTCTTCCATTTTTCCCTATCGCGTGCAAAGTAGTTCAGTGGGTCCTCCTAGCTCTAGGGATTCGCTGAGCATCATATCTTTCTTCTATCGCTTTCGTGAAGAAATCGGACCAACGGGTCAGTGGTCTTCCTTTAAAGCGCTTGACGTCCCAAGAAATCCAGTCGGTAACGGCTCTCGTCCATCGGTTGTCGTTGAAGCGCATCACGTGTCCGGCCCACCTTATTTTCGATATCTTGGCGTGTAGAACGGCGTCTCTGATTTCCGATCGTTGACGTAGGTCGGAACTTCGGATCCCTTCTCTCATTTGCGAGATACGGGATACTCCTATCATCGACCTTTCGACTGCGCATTCGATAACGGCAAGTGATCTTTCATCCTGCTTACGTAGCGACCAGGTTTCTGCTGCATACGTCACGGCGGGAAAATTGTCGAGTCGAAATGGTGGGCACGGATTCGGATGTTCTTTGTCCTCTTCACTACATCTTCGATCCTCTTAAACGTTCCCCAAGCCGCGCGTTTCCTCCTGCTCAACTCTGGAGCTAGGTCGTTCATCATGTTGATTTCACGACCTAGATAGACGTAACTGGAGCATTCGGAGATTGTCGTTCCATTGAGCGTGAATAGGGCATTAGAAACCCATCCGTTCCTCATGAACATTGTTTTTGTTAGATTCAGTTGAAGACCAATCTTTCCACAGGCGTTATTGAAATTGGTCAACATTCGTTCCGCTTGGCTGATGTTTGGTGTTATGAAAACAATATCGTCAGCAAAGCGAAGATGGTTTGATTGTCGACCGTCAATTTTCACTCCCATTTCGTCCCATTTTAATGTTCGCATGACGTTTTGTAGGGTGGCAGTGAATAGTTTTGGCGAAATTGTATCGCCTTGTCGAAACCCCTCTTCTTACGTCAATGGTGATATTGTTGTAAAATGGAGATATTTTGGTCGTGAAATCTTTATAAAGCTCACGAATGATCAATATGTACCGAGTAGGGACGCCTTGGTTATCCAGAGCTTCCACAACCGCTTCTGTTTCCACTGAATCAAACGGCTTTCTTCACATCGATGAAAGTGAGACCGAGTGCTTGTTTGTGCTCTCGTGAAATTTCAATGAGTCTTGTAATCGTATGGATGTGGTCTATGCTACTAGATCCTCCTCGGAACCCTGCTTGTTCGCATGGCTGTCCTTCGTCCAGTGTTCTGTCAATCCTGTCTAGGATGACTCGAGTAAAGAGTTTATAGACAACGGACAGCAAGCAGATTGGGCGATAATTGTCTTTGTCGTGAAGGTCTCCCTTTTTCAACAACAGCACGGTCTTGCTGGTTTTCCACTGAATGGGACCTTGCATTCTGACAGGTAGCGAATGAAGAGCCGAGCTAGGGTGTTGATGAGAACTGGCGGCAGATTATTCAGATGTTCTGGTCTGATCCTGTCTGGACCGGGTGCTGTTCTGTTTTTCACCGACGATATAGCATGTCGGATTTCGGAAGGGAGGACCGGTGGGACGACATATTCGTCCTTTTTCAATTTATATGACGGTAAGAGGACATGGCTAGCGAAGAGATTTGAGTAGTATTGGTAGATGATTTTCTCCGTAGCTCTTCTCGAAACTGTAAGTGTCACGTCAGAGTATCGGAGTGCAATCATCTTAGTCTTATAGTTGGCGAAGCCTCGCTGGGCTTTGCGAATGCTCTTCTCAGCTTCTGCAGCTTTTGCTATAACTGCTCCTCGTCTCTCTTTGAGGTCTTCTTTTACCGCTTCTCTACAGCGTTTCGGCAGACGTAAGGTTTCGGTTGCCTGTAGCTCGAGCGATTCCACGCTGACGTATCAGCTCCATTGTCTGTGGAGACAAACGTCTCTTCGTGACCTCATGACTCTCGGCTTTCATAGCGCTAACGTGAAGATATACAACGAGCCAATTGTATTCTTCGTCGATGTTGTCGACAACGGTTTCTTTCCAAGAGCGGACTAATGAACTAATTACATTCCAGTTTATGGTGGTTCTGGGACTTCGTTGTTTAAAGTTAACGGCTTTCTTTCCTCTCCGCGAAAATCGGAACGTTGCGCGAAGGAATCGATGGTCCGATTTCGTGTAGAACTTAGGAACAACAGCAACATCGGTCAGGCAAATCCTTCGATTTACTATGATGTGATCGATTTCGTTATGGTACTCTCCATTGGGAGACTCCCACGTCCATCGCTGAGAAAGACGCTTTTGGAATTGCGAGTTACCATGGATGGTTTGGGTCGTCATGATAAACTCGGATAGCCTCTCACACTGTTCATTCCATTCTAGTCCGTGGGTCCCTATGTGACGTTCTTCAGACGTTCTTCTAGGTCCAATTTTTGCGTTAAAATCTCCGACAATGACCTTGAAGAATGTATGATCTTATCTGAAGAATTTTTCGAGGCCCATATAGAACGCTTCGACTTCGTCTTCGTCATAGCTTGATGTTGGTGCGTTAGCAACGCAGATGGTCAAAGCCGGCATAGAACCACATCGTTTCAACCGTAATCTTCCGATACGGGTTGTTAGTTGTTCGAACGAATCAATGTTCACGGTCAAATTCGATTTGACGAGGACGCCAACGCCGCCGACTCCTCTGCAATCGCATGTAACAAGGAACAGTTCTTCTCCGGTGTCATAAACATCGTGAAAAGGATGGCGCCTTCTCGTCTCAGCCAGGCCAATGACGTCGTACCTTATTCTTCTTGTTTGAATCAATAGATCTTCTACAGCGGATGCGTGAGCAAGGGTTCTTGCTTTGTAGGTACAGATCGTCATTTTAGTCCGTTTCGATCTTGACAGCCTAGTTCGGCCCTGAGATTTTAGCAGCCTCTCCGCACTCGTCCTACCTGGCGCTGCCGTACTAGGGGCTCTTTCGGGGTCAGGCGAATGAGGCCCATGTTTGTTGCTGTTTTTGGCATTTTGATACCCAACGTATAGCTTGCCAGGCTCTGAACGTGGGGGCTGGGTACTCACGAGTAGCTTGCCAGTCTCTCTCAGAGGAGCGGTAGGAGCATATTTGTTGGAGGCGACTTCTAACCGCCTCCCATGTACTTCCCTGCCGCTTGATTGCAGGCTTTTGGCCGACTTGACTCGTAGAAATAGAGTTTTTGTCAAGTCGGTGCTGCAGAAGCAGGGAGCTCATCCCCTGAATCCACCTGCGTCTCTGGGAAGCAAACGGTCGCTTTTGGTTCGCGTTTATTCCCCTATCCACCACCTGGGGACGCGCCACGTGCCCTCGCGACAAACCGGGCGGGATACCTCAAAGAGGGAGATCCGTGGATATTTATCTACATACATATTAAATATAATGTAAATAGATGTAGCATTTATAGACATGATTCAATAGGATTCAACATACATATCTATATATATATATATATATATATATATATATATATATATATATGTATGTATATATATATATATGTATATATATATATAATTATGTATACACCTCACGAGATGCTCTACGAGATGTGAAACAAATGATCACTTATGGATGCGATAGCAACATCATATGTATATAGCATTTAGAAAAAAGTGAGGCTCTTACCATGAGGTTCATTTTTTAATTTCACCTTTCGATGATTTATTTTTCAGAGGAGTTAATTTTCTGGAGTTTTTTTGATCAATCAACAACTCATCAACTGTAGATGTAAAGCCTTAAGTGGCCTCAAAAAGGTCTGTTTTCTATAATTTGCCACGCTACAATGACCTCGTTACCAAGGAAAGTAGAACAATAAAAATTAGTGAAATGAATTTGCTAACAATCAAGGAGAAGCCACTCATAATATGGCCCCTTCATACTTTAAACTATCGAATGATTAGAATGACTTCAGAAAATGCTCATGTGACCGCAAACTATATCGTCAGAAGTAGTGAAACTCTTATAGGAGCCGTTTCTTCGTGAATGGGATAGTTATTCCATTGATGTTAGATGCTGAGATACTACTATATTGCACAAGGAGAAATAATTTTCGACTAATCTCCACATTAACTCGTTCAGAACGGTGTGAAGCTCCCAAGATATATGATTATTTGAAGGCCCTTTTCTCCGTATAGAGCATTTATGTTATTGAAATCGTTCAATAGTCTGAGAAATGCCGATTTCGATATCAAGCTTGTTCGCTGAAACGATCATCATGCTACGTTTTACTAAAGGAAAAGGATGTTTCGTTTTTGGAGTGCTTGTTTCAACTTCACAGCGAATTTGCTTGGTAATTTTTATTAGAATTTCGAATTAAGAAAACTTTGCTGCTATAAAAATGCACTGTTATTGTAGGGGCTTACATAAATGTGATTTTGTGGAAAAGGAGTACAGCTATCCTAAGAACTTCCTCCTTTCAATATGGAATGCAGTCATATTGTGTCTAGTGTAATCTTGTTTCCTTTCCTTTATCACTTAACAGAGTTTTGCATCGACTATTAGCAATCATTCAAGGGCTCACGAGCTTGAGTTTTAGTACTGAACCTGGTTTATGAACAGATTTTTATGGTATGCTCTGCTAACAAAGAAGGTTTATCTTTCGGAGTGCTTTACCAACTTGACAGAGCAATTTTTGATATTATCCACTGAATTTCGATTCTAAGCAAAACTTGTCCCTAGTATAAGTGGAGTATTGCTGTAAGGACTTATGTAAGCGTATGTTCAGTGAATAGAACGTGCAGTTCCCCTAAAAGATTCACTTTTCATCACAAAATTGCGTTGAATGCAGTTAATTTTCATCAGACTACTACTAATCATTCGATAGCCTTAGAAAAACTGATTTGAATACTGGGTATCTGGTTTATGAAAACACTTTGATGCTATGTTCTAGCAACGAAAAGTGATTACGTCTTGAGTTCTGAGTACTAAGCCTTTTGTTCAATTCTAACAGCGATTTTTTTTTTGGTTTCATACAATAGAACTTGATTCTAAGTAAATTTTGTAATACTCAATACGAAAGCTGCATACTTCTAGTGTTAGTGCTCATACCCCGTGACAAAAGGTGTCTTCATAGAATCAAAATCGCCATTTACGAATCAACAAAACTTCTACAGCCGTGGAAGGATATCTTAAGATTTTTTTCCATGATAGTTCAACTTCTGAATTGCACTTACATGAAGAATTTGGAGAGAGCTATCAATGAGGTGGCATCATGTGCACTGTGCAGCATTATTCTTGACGATTTATTCACTGCCTTGCAATTTCCATTCACAGTGATGATTGTGAGATATGCATGGAATGAGATTGTATCAAAATTGAAAGATACGTGTCGTAATATTTCTTTTCGGAAGTACACAACTGTAATATAAATGAGTGTTGACGAGTATTTATAGCATTGAATAAAGGTTAACTGCTCTTCACATGAGAGATGAAAGTGAAATAAAACTTTTATATGCCTGCGGCTTTTCTTTCAGAAATGCGGCATCTCAAAAGAAGCATTGATGTTGTTTCCAGCTTGCAGCTATTGATAATGTCTATAGTTAAATGGATTTGGGTTTACAAAAAATTATTACCCAGAACGCAATGAGCAAGGCCACTTCTACAACTCTGAAGGTCTCAATTTCTAGGATCCATTAATCATAGCTTGTTGCTGCGAATTATCGGTGAAGTGGCATCGCATTGCCATTGTGTAGTATTTGACTGACAACTATTACTTTGGAGTCGTCTCAGCATGTTTTATCCAAAATTGTCTTAATAGAATCTCTTCAATCATATTCAATCATTTACTGACGACTGAATCTCTTTTAGTGGCGATGAAAAGGTAAATTTCATTAGAAAACCAGCACTCTGTCCAAGATTTCTTATGTTTTCAATGCTTTTTCGCAGTCTTATGATGTTCTAAATATCTGTAAAAGAATTGAGTGGTAACCAAAAATTCGACCTCAAACAGAAGTTGAACCCGTGTTTCATCCATACTGTGGACGCGTGCTACCACTACGCTCCCGAGCCACTGCTTACTTACCACTTATTTTCCAATATCTCTCTATCATAGCTATCAGCCACCAACCATCAGCAGATTTGGCAGGGTAACAAAATCTCTCTATAAACCCAGTTAGGCTGACAGCCTTTATACATACAAAATTCCAAGATTTCTCATGTTTTTACTGCTTTTTCGCAGTGTTATAATGTTTCAATTATCCCAAAAAGAATTGTGTGGTAAGCAAAAATCCAGTTTCAGGCGGGTGGAACCCGTGATCTCTCCAGTAAGCAATATCGTTCTTATCCGACCAAACATTTAATGGTTGGTGGCTGATAGCTATGGTGGAGAGATATTGAAGAATGAGTGGTGAGTAAGAGGTGGCATTAGTGGTGTAGTGGTAGCACGCGCATCTTTGCATGGATGAAGAGCAGGTTCAACTCCCGCTTGAGGTTGAATTTTCACCACTCAACTCTCTTAGAAAAACCATTGCCTCGCGATCCCGTTGCCTCCCTTGCAGGAAATCAGTGCTGTTCTTAACGGGTTAAATAAGTCTGTTCTAGAGACTTTGTAATCACTCAGTCACGTGGAAGTTACAGCGGCAATTCCTTCTGCTGCAATACAGACTGCCTCCAAGAAAGCAGATCAATTTGTGATAAAATGAACGACCATTCGTTTCGTATAAAAGGCTTCCATCATGAGATGTTTCTTTATTCATGCTGTATCCCGCTTCACAACACCCAAGAATACATCAAACGGCACGACACTGTCGATTATTCTAGCATTACGAAGGACAAGATGTGGTTGCAAAGGCTCTACAGTGCCTACACTTCTGGCCGACACGGCAGACCTAAACGGTGGCTAAAATAGCATCATTTTTCTACCTTTATATCTCTTCTCACTTCCCTTCTTTTAGAGAGGAACGTCAATACTTCGGGCAATAATCATATAACCTCCGAAGCTTCCATCATTTCCTTTGCATTAACAGCTTATTACTTCTTCGAATAGCCCTTTGATTTTTTTTGATGACGTCATTGAGATTTTGTTATCCCAGTGATTCTTTGTCTACATTTCTGAGACTACTGTTACATATATGCTTCCTACATTCGTATATTTTTTATAACAACGGCCATTTAAGATTTGTAGGAAATCGAATTCACACTAATCCATGCGACATATTCTTTTACAGACCTGCGAAAAGCTGCATTTTCACCCGAGAAACTCTGGGGCTTTGAATCTCGTTGCAAATATTAGTGTGATAGAATTTTTTTCGGAAACTTTGATGACATATTAGATCTCACAAAGCCTCAATAGAAATGAGAACTCTCAAACTTTGTGTAACTTTTTAAACTCATTGAAACTCTTTATTTTACCAAAGTACTCGTCTACGTGATGTTGCACCGGAATTACTCTATGCCATTTTCGGCTTAATTGATATATGAAAATTGAGAAAACTTATCTTGATTAGCTGACGCGAGGTTGGTAAACTAGTCGTAGCAACTCGGCTCACGTTTCGGCGACTCGCCTTCTTCAGAGCCTGGGCGTATGTAGTATCAGTCTGTTTGAATGATTCGGAGGATCTTATTTATATGCTGCCTAGTCAGGTTAGATGATAAAACGAAGAAAGGGCGCGAGATCTCGTGTGATGGTGACACATTCGCCCTCCGGTTCATTTCGGGGTTTTTGGCGTTAGTCCAAAATGCCTCAAGAGTTTTGCGCGTGGATGCTTTTGATTCCTGCGCTAGGATTGTGGCAGTCACATCAAAATCCTTGTTGTTGAGTTTTTGTGCCCTATGCAAACCTAAAGTTTTGGTTTTATCTATTTTAGATTCACTATCTAGATGTTCTTCAATGCGGATGAAAAGTGGCTCGACCCGTTTCGCCTATAAATTCTTCCTCGCATGTCTTACAAGTCAGCAAATAAATTGTGCCTGATCTCATACAATCCCCTTCTTCTCCGTTAGGGCAGATCATACAGTTTTTAGTGTTGCACAATCGCTTGTAAAGTCTATTCTAGATCAGTTGATGGCGTAGGGTAGGAGTTGATATTTTGATATCTCCCACGGAATTCCGCATAGAAAGAGCGATGTGCAAAATGGGCGTCAGTAGTGTAACGGATAGAGCATGGATTCCCTTAAAGAATGAGCTGCGGGTTCTAGTTCGGCGTGACGCGAAAGTTTTGCACATCACTCTACATCAATGGGTACCACGGAATTTTGAGACCGTATCTTTTTACGCACCTTTTAATCGCGCTACTAATTTCATTTGATATAAATGGCAGTTCAAAGGAAACTCTATTCAGGTGCGGAGTATTGTTCTTTCGGGACCTAATCCCACTTTTTGAATATTCCCAAGTAGCGAATGTTTTGTAGCCGTTTGAAATGGCAATTTTTCGTGCAAAGTCTAACGATTCGTTCCTTTCCTTTTCTCCTGTGCACACATTTTTATCCGTTCGAAACATGTTTTTAATAAGCGATTTTTTATGTGTGAAGGATGAAAGGAAAGGTGATTGACCAGAATGTTTTTGTTACTTGGTTTTCGCTACCATTTTGTACTATAGCCACTATCCAAAAGCTTTACTTGGATGTTTAAGAATGGTAGCCAGCTCCCGTTTGGACTCTCTCGCGTAAATTTTATATGCTCTGACTGTCCGTTCAAGACTTCGAAACACTTGTCCGTTTCCTCTTGTGTAGAACAGACAATGAAACAATTGTCTATATATCGGCAGTAAAGCAATGGGCGGTGAACGAGAACTGGAGCTTTCACCTTATAGAAAGCTATGGCAAGACTAGGTGTTAAGCGTTCACTCATGGCTATCCCCCTGAGTTTTTTGAAATATCTTCCCCACCAAAGACCAAGGTCTTGAAAATTCCGTGGTAGTTATCAAAATATCAACTCCCACCCTATGCCATCAGCTGAACCGCAATTGACTTTATGATCGATTGTGCAACACCAATAACTGTATGATCTGCCCCAACGGAAAAGAAGAGGATTGTATGAGATCGGGCACAATTTAGTTGCTGAGATGTAAGACATGCGAGCAAGAATACATGGGCGAAACGGGTAAACCACTTTTCATCCTCATTTATGAACATCTAGATAGTAAATCTAAAATATAAGATTTTGCAATTTTCATATCAATTAATTATGCCGAGGTTTATAGAAAGTCGAACTTTTGAATTTTTGTTTGATTGTTAGTGATTTCTTCAAGAGCTAATTTAAGGTGGATCATAGCTTTTGCTTAGCCCGCGCATGATCCGATGACTAGCTGGATTTAATACACAATTTCCTATTTCAACTCTTTCGAAATCAATTTTTGGCTAAACAGCGTGTGGGCCAAGATTGCAGAAAGATAGGTCCCTTTCAATTGTGGCCAACACTGTTCACTTGTGCACTCTGATACTTCTTTTTCCATTCCTTTTTCTCCTGGAGGGATACGATGTGATATACAACCATAAAGATACTAAGATAAGAGGAAGACTCGGGATCGCAGTTGTGCTTTTGAACCCACGATTACTCCTTCCAGGGGCTCACTTGTGATTCATCACACCGACCCAGGTCGCTATTTTGCCAGTTTACTTGAGTTCTCCTCGTTGTTTATTTCGTAATGTCAGACAGCAATGCTCAGTCGTCGTAATGGTTACGTCAAGACCGAGGAGATAGGTACTGGATTTTTTCGCATTTGGTAAGAAAGCAGTCATATCAATCCTGTTGCGCACAATATTGGCATGCGAAAGGTGCTTCTAAACTTCACAATTAGGAAGCAATATTACTTGTTGTAGCCGTCCCACTCTTTGCCCGTTACACAATCATTGTTGACGATATCTTCGCCGTTGTTCTAGCTCGTTCAGCAACTTTGTCTTTTTTTCGAATTCAATTTAGGAATTCCAAAAGTGTGGGCTTGGTCACGCCATGTTCCTTCCATGAGTTTTCGAACTGTGCGTGAATCTGCTTCAAATAAGCTTATTTAGTTTAGTGGGCGTAGCAGATGCTAGCAATTTATGTTCTGAGCAACTTTCGTACATTCTCTCCAAACTCGAACTCCTGGAAAAAATGTCAGATTCTTTATTTCTTTTTTACACATTATAGCAGCTCTTCATAATTGACTGTATAATTTGAGCAACCATAAAATGGGTGTGGCGAAAATTCCATTTTGAGTAGTTTCTAATGTAAATTGAGTAAACAAATTAAAATCACCTTCCGACATGATAGCTTCAATTTCGAGAAGTTGGACGGAATACTGTGTTTCTCAGGTGGCTTTTTTTATTGTGCTGTCAGATTAGAAATAAAATATCACTTCACACTCAGGCATTTTTCGCTGGTTGGAACTTCTTACTACATTTACTATCCATTCGATAGCACAAACCTCAGCAACTTCAGTGGTATGCTTGAATTGTAAAAGGATCTTTTAGTGCGTTGTTGCAGCCAAAAGATGATCATGTTTCGCACTCGTCACGGATTTTTTGTCGGCTAAGGTTAGTGTAATGTTTCGGAATTGCGGTGGCTTGATGCAAACGTTGCGGAATCTCATCCACATACAGGAGCAAACGATGTGCGCTGCGTGTGGAATGTAATTTTATTTTCCGTTTTATAATGCAACAAAAAATCTTTCCGAGAAACCAAATCAATCAAACCGTTCAGATTAAAGCTATCGAATGATTACTGAAAGTCTTAGGAGAGAGCTTTGTCCGGTAAAAATTGCTTGAATCTAGAGCATAATTTTATTTTTACTGTTAAAGAGCAATAAAAAGTCTGTCTGAGAAATAAACCGTATCGTCAGCTCTCGAGATCTAAGCTGTCAAATAACTACTAAAACGGTAGAAAAAAGCAGAAAATGCGTAATTTTCAAGGAACTGAATTGGGTGCGGATAGTGGAAAAGATCCAGAAGTTTAATTTGGAGTCGTTCAGCGCTGTACTATTAAATCAGAGCATTCCAGGCAATGATGATTTTGGCAGGCCATCTACTACTAAGCAATGCTGTGCAGCATCAGCAAATTATCGTCGCCAGCATTAAATTAATGTGAAAACACCGTGGGCATTTTGAATAAATCGCGGTAGCTCCTGCGTTAGCTCATTAGTGACTAGACTTACAAAATTAGTAAGATTCAAGGCTACCGTCATTTGCTGTTCCACGGATACTAACGGAAAGAGCATTGCATGAGTTACGGTTACGCCTTGCGCAGACATTCAGCTTTTACAACTCCAAGCAGCATTTGCACCTCTTCCTTTTGGAAGACACAATCATGTCGACAAAGGTCCATGCAAAGTCTCTTCGACAACAAATTATAGCTGTGCGAAAGAAACAGTCGAAGAAGTTCACTTTGGTTGCGCTAACTCCACTTAGCATTGGCGGATTAGAAGTAACTGTAATATTTCTCCAAATCAGACGAAAGATATTTGGACCGGTGTCTTGCTCGGAATGAATCCTAGCTTGTTTGATTCTCATATCTTTCGAATGCCAAGATATTTTGAGCTCCAGCAAAGTTAGTCGACAAATCCATATGGAGACGGCTCGTAAACTACATCTAGTTCCAAATGCGACCTTTTCCAGAATGCTGATTTTGCTTTCGACTTTGACGATAAACTAGCTCAATAAACACGCCGATCTGTCGTAAATCTTAAGTCTGGATTGAGTTCATTTTGAGAAATAGAGAAAGAAGTGAGTCTTCCGTATCGGCACTCACTTTTGCACTATTTCAAAATAGTTGTCAAACACGCGAGAACAATGCGATGCCTCTTTTTAGTCAGCTGCCTTGTTGCAGATGGCAAAGAAGAGGCAAAGAAAGGAAACTTTCATACCTATTGAAGTCTGGTCAAACTAACTATCAGCTCCCTGTTTACCTACTTTTACCTAACTAAAAGGTAACTAAGAAAATACAGGCAATATAAAGTTCTGGCATTTTTAGACCTTATTGATAGTCTCAAAATGTTGAAGGCCAACTACCCAATTTCGTGATATTTCATCGTAATGAAATATTTAATGCTAATTAATGGGTAAACTTCAAAAAAAATTCTACATTTTGACCTATCCTACAGAACGACTTTCACAACGCGAAAGAATCGCGTAAATCTCCATGAGGACTAAAAAGCGCGGAAAAAATAAACTCGCCGTTGATAAACAAACAATGGATCATCGTCGTATAAACGTTCGCTAAGGTCGTCTTCACAAGTTTTTCCTTTGAGGATTCTCTGAATTCTAAGATGCGTGAGTTAGAAGATGATCATAAATTTTACAGAATTTCGTGTGATGACGCTTTGAATTCATCGCGTTTGTGTAGTTTTCTTCTTTATTTATAATAGCAGAATTGAACTCTATTCCAACATTAGCTTGGCCGTACAGTTTGACCTCAAGAAGATCTAGAAATTTCACCTGGTATATGGTTCATGTTTGACCGAACTAATCGTAAAACCATGTCACATCGGTAAAACTCTTACCCGATCATATGACCGACTACTATGGCTAATGGAATGTCCTGAAGCGCACAGACTCGGCGAATTCGCGATCTTACGAGAACATTGCTCGAGTGCCGTCAACTTCCAAATAAAGTGAAAAAACCATTCTATCCGTTGAATCGTCCTTAGTTGACTGGTTGTAATGGTCGCTGGTTTTCTGGAATAATCCTGCTTCTAATTCAACAAGCCTCTTAGCGATAATCAGATTTTTTTGTGGCAGACGAATCCACGTGAGAATCGAACCGCCTTCACGGGCAAAAAAAGTGAGAAAAGTACTGAGCCCCGCATGGCATGCAAAGGCGGTCAATTTGAATAACCTTAAGCTGTTTTCCTGCTCAGTAGTTGATATAATTCAATGAAAATTGGGGCATTGAAATTTCTTTTCACTTACTACGGTACCCGTCATTGACAAGAATTCTGTGCGACCATTATCATTTTGGATTCTTGAAGTGTTACGAAAGCAAAAAGCTCGAAAAACATGAACGCATTACAATGATACCTATACAAATGCAGTTGAATACGGCAGAATTTGCAGTCTCGTAAGTTCAATATCTTTTAGTATGTCTGCATTACTCTCCCTCGAATCAAACGGAACAGAGAAGTGTAAGTCATGTTGTGCAAAGTAAATGAGGTGCTCATCCGAAAAAAAATCTCATTTTCGATATCCACAATTTCACGACACTCGCGTCCACTCGTCGTTGAAATTCACAGCCCACATATACACATCTTCTTATGAAGAAAAAAAGGCATGTCCTATTTTTATGTCTTTTGAGTTCATGGTTTTACCGGAATAGAACGCCCGAAATGGATCGTTAGATCTGAATTCGGGTCATCGGGAAATTATTCTTCCAAAGTAATAGTCCTGTTCATCTCATTAGAAGTCGCCAATGTTATCTATATACACTTTGTATGCTTATACTTCAACCCATAGCGTACGGCCCCATATACTATAAATCATATAAGTAAACCAACTATGGCCTTCCCAAATGAGCCACTTTAGTTTTGTTTGAAACCCTTTCTTATTTCATAAGCCGCAAGGCAAATAAGGCGTTTCAAACTATCCTTCAAGCCACTACGTTTTGTTTCAAGCTTTTTTCCCGTCATGGATTGGCTGAACACTCGTTTTTTAACACATTTTGTTAAATCTTAATTTGATGTTTCGGAGCTAGAGAAACCTCTAAAATTGATATCATATGACAAATTTCAAGGAGAGATCCTGAGAGGCCGAGAAGGAGATTAGTTACACGTATATAAAGAAAATTTTACTCTTTGGTTTTCTCATAGAACATTTCGTGATTATCATAAGTTTGATGCAGAGATGGATATGACCCGTTAATCGCTGCTCTTTTCGTTTGTGTTCATAACATTCCATAGCGCATGTGTCACATATCACTCATATGTAATCCAGAACGATTTATTCTCCACAAAAGCAACCCTATTCACTAGGTAGAATCCACTCATTGCAAACATTGTGCTTTTCCAACTTCAAATCGGCTTTTCTCACCTCTTACTAAGTTCTATCACATCATGACGTAATTCCAACTCCTTGTAGCCCATAAGATATTTATTTCAGGCATAAAACCAAGTGGCCAAATCGAATTTCTCCTTGCAAAACTCGATGTTCTTCCCTCATTTTTCTTTCATACTTGTAGCTGTCATTCTTCATTGAAAGCCCTGAAAATGTTTTCAATAACTTCCTTCCTTAGCTCTTAATTCATTTGGTCTTTTACCAATTCAAAGTCTCGAATCTAGGAGGCAAAAGAATTTATGAGAAAGTCTATCAACAATACTTATAATCTAAATACAATATGGTCTATTTTTTCCATGGGTTTATAAAGATTTTATCTCATCAAATAATCTTCCAATTGAAGAGCTGTCGCACTTTGTCGAAAAAGATTATATTAGTCACGAGTGTGTTAAACAAACATATTTTATCTCATATGGAGTTTTAATATATGAAATAAAAAGTTTCATTATCTCACCATGAAATAGCCAGTCGAGAAGAAGTTTGCAAGCACTGCTGCTACACATATATCAAAAAAACTGCGACACTTCAAACTGTTAATAATCAACAAGAATTTTTCTGTTGATAAGTTTCCAAGCACCTTCATGAAATTGTGTAAAGATCGAATTGTGTTGAGTAATATAAGATACTTTAACACTTGGGAGGGAGTTGAACCTGCTCTTCATCCATTCCAGCAAGTCAAGTCTTGCGCCAGGTTCAATGTTTTGCATAACACTCAACATTACTGGATGTGAAAATAAAATTCTCCCTAAATTTTTGATTCTTTGTTAAGAATTTCAACTCTTTACAATTTTGAAACTCAAATCTTGAAAAAGATCATATAAGCCATTACAACGATAGAGTTTGAGGTCTTTTCCGGAAGCTCATCAAGTTCTCAGTTTTTTCAAAAACTCCAGTTACTACAAAAATTTCGATTACCATCGAAAAGCCATGATGAGGTTATCGATCGGCAATTCAAAACTCCAATTGAAAAAGCTGTTGTGTAAGAACTCTTGAGCATTCGTTTAAGTTCTTTGCATGAATAACCATTGTGTAACCTCGGATATACTGTTCGCTATCTTGATTAGATTTAGTTCATAAAAGGGCAGTCGCAGCAAAAAGGCTATTTAAGCGTTTTAAACTCGAAAATCGGAATACACTAGTGAAGAAGACTCTCTAAATTTTTTTATCACAAAGCTTTGTACTTATTCAGTTTGGATCAATTTATTTATTCTATCTCCAATCAGTTATAAACCTTGTGAGACCAAAGCCATTTTCGCACTTTCCTCAGACATTCAGTAATCATTCAATAGTTTGGATTTAAACCATTCCAATATTGCGATTTTTCCTGAAAAGGCCTTTTGACTGTGTTGACAAAAATAGAAGTGAGCTTCACACTCCGCGTCTATTATCGCTCGTATTTTTACTATTTATTGAAAAGCTCTGACCGCTTCGTAAGGATTTCTAAATTTTCCGTATTAATTTTACAAGAAGAAATTTTCTTTCGTTCTATGGGCTTAGGCTTTCATCTTCATTTTATACTGCCAATCAAAAACGTTGCGAATCCTAAGCGTAAGCTTAGGAATGCAAAACGAAATCGGTCTTTTCAATATTCCAGAGCTTCAGGAAGACTTTTCTTCTAAAAAAGCCAAACTTAGCTTCAGAGTTGCCCAAGTATGTCCTTTCAGATAATTACTGTAGGTCCATTGAGACCATCCACAAATCCTATTCGCCTCAGCAAATTCGTGGCAAATAATACACAAGCTATCCAAACAATCGTTCACACCCTGACCCAGCAGAAGTACGCCTAGTGTGAAACTCATTTTCGTTGTCGCCGCTTTGAAAAAGCTTTTCAGGAAACAAGCACAGTTTTGAAATCTGCAAATTCAAGCTATCGACCATCTCATTGACTTCTCACATTGTATCTTAATTTCTGCCTTATTTTCTATTTCCCCAAGTTTGATGATAAACATGTTGATCAACTGAAGACACTAAGCACTGTTTCGGCCTTTACGGTTCGTCCTCACCCAAGGGTAACTAAAATTCTCACCACTTCAGAATCTTCGATGCAGTCCGAGAGTTCTTATCGAACCAAAAAAAACCAAGAACCACCCCTTAAGTGAAGACTAGAAAGGCCCTTCAGTAAAATTATATTAAGATTTCGAAACACCACATTTGGACGGGAAGAATCTCAAGTCGCGGACTAATCCTCATGCAATTTCAGGGGTTCTGGAAAAAAAGAATGAGAGGGAACTATCCGAATAATGTAAGAAATCCGCACAGTGTAGTATGCTTTGCCAAATACTTGGACAAAATACTAATTTTCAATGATGATTCAAGCTACAAGCGTCTCTTGTCTACCAGAAGCCTCTTAGGAAGCGAGAAATAAGCTTATAGTTGGTTACTAACTCCACGTCGAAGTTCATTGTGCCGACAGTACGCTCTGAATTTTATCAGAGACGAAACCTCGAGGTTTATTTGCCTACGTAACTCTCCACATCAAAAGGTACCTGATTAGTCAAAATAAAATTCTTTGACAGTTGGCTTGGCTGATTCTTCGTCCCTATCTCTCGACTCCCAGAAATCATTAGGAAATCGTGGAAACGCTCATGAAGTAGAATATAAATATTTACTTCTTTACAATAAATTTGCCGAATACCATCTTTCTGTCCGTTAACTCCTAATGTCATTTCTGTTTTTTCTCCAAGTCCATCTTATTGCTCTCGAGATAATAAAGCAGTTTACCGAAGTTACTTACATTGTTAACAACTGACTAACTGACTTAAAGCCAATAATTTGACTTTTCAACCTGTTTAGATCTAGATACTGCTCTGTAATTGATCATAATGTGGTGACCCTAACACTTTTCCCTATTGTTTCTTCATATTGTAAGCTTAGAGATGGTGAATGACAGGCTGCGGTGTTGTTTTCTTTGGAAATTTGAGATAACTAGGAGACTTTTTCAGTTTTTTATCAAAAGTAAGCACCGCACCTTGTGGATGGATGGGGCCGATGTAACTTTCAAGTGGAAAAGATGTAAATTTTTTCGAAAGCTATTTAATCAATTCAGGATCGGAATTAGTCCTCAAAGTGGGAACACTTTGGGTACATTCGAGCCTTTATGTACAATTTATGAGATTTGAAGGAATCAGTAACTTATTTTAGCGTTTTCTACTGTTTGTCTCATTCCAGCAGCTGCTTCCAACTTTTAATCTTTTCTTGCTCATTGAGCGTTCAGTTGACGATCATCATTCGATCAGGCTGTAATTATCTTTATCAAGTATCTATATATTATTCTACATTTTTCTCTCCAATTTTTATGGATTTTTCACACATATCTAAATTTATATTTGAATTTTTCATCTCACGAACTTCTCATGTGATTCAAAATCTCCACGAATAAGTTTTGAGAGGAAGACATGTTGTCGTTGTTGTTTTATCTACCACTGATTTCATGAGCAAATATTTTTGAGCAAATTTCACCTTCGTGGTAAAAATTAAAATTTTTCTGTGGTAAAAATTCTGAAAAGAAAAAATAGGTGTGAGATTGAGTTTTCCTCATAGGATAAATGATTATGATCAGTGTTAAACATATCTGTGTTTCTGACCATCTAGTTCCGATTATTTGGACTTCTTTGCTCTCAAACACTTAACGCGTTGGGACCATGTTGATTTCTTACGCGGCAGGCGGTCGGATCGCCTGCGAACACTGCGGGATACGATAACAATGTGCTAGTTCTCTGATCAATTTTCCATTTCTAAGGCCACTAAAGAGGGTTTAGTAGTCAGTAAAAATAATTCGCAGCGATAGAAGAGACTTCAGTAAAGCAGTTTCCGATTGGAGCAACCATAACAACTACAGAATAATGAATGTCTGTCAATAGTGATGCACAATGCGATGCCGCTTAACTGATAACTTCAGGCAACTCAATATTCAGTGAACTTTAGGAGCTAAAGACTATGTGGCGATATAGAAGAGCTTTCTTTTATAGTCTCATGGGTAATATTTTTCATATATCTACTTATACACAACTATGAAGAGTATCCAATGCAATACTGCAACCTAGAGACCGTTATTCTTTCAACGATATTTGTTTCCTACGAACCAAGGATCTTTAGCACAAGTTGGCGCTCTTTTTATTGAAAATATATGTGATGAAATCCTTCCAATAAAAATCTTTTTTCATTGCAAAAACCTCCTTATAGTCGAAATTATGCTTTATATAAAACCAGGAAGTCCGATTTTAAATTGAAGGAGCGCGCCCTGAATGCAAAAAGAAATCCTCATTCCGTA
Organism: Parelaphostrongylus tenuis; assembly: GCA_019055375.1. Taxonomy (NCBI): domain Eukaryota; kingdom Metazoa; phylum Nematoda; class Chromadorea; order Rhabditida; family Metastrongylidae; genus Parelaphostrongylus; species Parelaphostrongylus tenuis. The sequence continues at coordinate 97,754 of JAHQIW010000957.1, read as the reverse complement.
AATAGAAGATATTCTTGACGACTTTGCTAGAAACAGGACCACTACTAAAATCTCCAGTTCTCGTTCTATCGAATAATTATCAATAGCCTAGTGAAGAGAAAGTTTTACGGAGAAAAGCCGTGGAAACACAACGAAATTCCACCTAATTTCGGTGGAAAGATGACTCAATAAACCCAACGATGTAGAGTGGTGTGCAAAAACGTTTGCGTCAACCGACGCGTCGGTAGTGCAACAGTTTAGCACATGCTCCCAGAAAAAGTAAGATCTGGGTTGGAATATCGGCTGACGTAAACGTTTTTTGCACACCGCTCTACATCGTTTGGTTTATTGAGACATCATAACAGCGCAATAGGCGGTAAAATAAAATGATTTGCGAAAGTAGACTCCCGACAGGTTGAGAGCCGATCATCATCAATAAAAACACCTTCAAATCTCAAATAAGCCTATCGAAATTGTGAGGCATTACCTATACCCGGAGATCAATTAGTTCAGTCGGATCAGCTATCTGACCTCTCTTATAATACTCGTGAGTTTCCTAATCATCCGCCGCAAGCGACGATCACTCGTGGAATCCGAGATGTGGGCGGGACTGCGAATAGGCGGATGTCGTAACCCACCACATCCTTGCGGATTTGCTACTAGTGGAACATTTGTACCAATTGAAAAGCAGCAGACGTGGTGCTAGTCGAGCTTATAATCACCTGTCCAATCTAAAATCCTGAATTACTTGTGGTGACTTCCAACAGATGTGGCTAGTTGCCTGTCATGATGTCGTCAGCAGTGTCACCATGATATCCGCTGACGTTGAATCAACGCTCAGAGCCGAGTATCCTTAGTCTATTTTCTGCTACTCTAATCAAAGTCGACTTCTTCCACTTCCTCTTTCGCAGCTCGATTTTGTTGTTCCCATCGCGAATTGTTGAATTTAAACCACACTAAGCATATCGATGACAATTTCTTTTTCTTTCGCCGTATTAAAAGTCAATGATTTGGATTTTTCATCTCTGCTTGAAATGTCACTGTGTGTGATTGATTAGTCTGTTGATAACGCTAAAAAATAATTGAGTTCGTAAAGTATTGATGTGTTTTCCAGTGTCCGAAATTTACAACCATTGCTTACTTTCTCATAATAATTACTTTATTGCTACACTGCATCGTATTATATATATATATATATATATATATATTCATATATATATTCATATATACATATATTCATATATATATATATATATATATATATATATATAATGTTGGATTTAAAATCATTTGAATTTCGCGTTTTCTACTATTCATCAAAGAACACATAATTGATGTAGAAATCAGCTCTGCTTTCTTCGAATTTCTTCGCTTCCTTGGATCTCGAATTCGTACGCTCTCAAAACTACGTAAAATTTCAAGTAACCCATAAAGTTACTGTTTTTATTCCAAGTAATTACATATTTAGAGCTTTAAATATTGCATCCTGTGACTTTAGAGCGCTTCGACTCGTGGCAAGAGTGCCTTGTAATATTTTAACTCTCATTTACTGCGTATACTTTTTTATGGCCAGTATACAATGTGAAATAAAATCACAGGAATGCCGAAATGTGAACAGAACTTAGAACGTTATTTGGGCTTCGAACACGCGATTCCTCGTGCTAGTGAAGCTATCCACTACCCCACTCGAGGTCGTTATTTTGCTTTTCTCTCAGCGATATTTTGGCCTTAGTGGTTGTATCAGTAAATATCCGTGAACAAAAAAGATTACAGATACAACTTCAGCTTTACTACAGTCGTTACTTATTTTTTTTCTCCTGATTAATGTATTGACGGATACCTTTGCACTCAACTGCTTTTATAGGCATCGTTCAAAACTATATATAATCTAATAGCACATCTTGTGACTTTTATGAGGTCTTTTGTGGCACTTACACAGTGCTAACACGTATTTCGGCATTACAGTCTAATCAATAATACGATGCCTTTCGGTTTAGCTACTCGGTTGCTGAGCTTATAGAGTAAAAAAAGCGAAACAGAGGGTGAGAGAAAAGCGAAACAAAGGCTCCGCTCAGCTTTTGAGTAGCATGTGAGCACTAAAAAGAGTAATTGCGGGTGAACCACTCCTGACGTTCCGGGTTTTGCTCGTGCCACAGTAGTCCTGTGGTGTTTCCTAAAGAGTCTTGTTGATGATCAACCACACTAGGGACTTGTAGTAGAAGACAATTGCGATACTTAAGTGCTTCAGTGGAAACAAGCCATTGTTCTTACATCATCGCAGCTCCACTTACGATCGACACTCGAATGCATCCCATTCACCTCAAGTGAATGACAAACAATGTTTTTTTTTTCGAAGAATCGGGAAAATCTTTCGGTAGTTTCAGCTCATCCACAAAGTGGCTAAATCGGTTGTCGGCATTACCACCGATCGCATCACATTCTTCCTGCTTTTACGTGTGAAGGAACTTCTCAACGAATCATTGTGAATCGACAGTGAAATGCGTAATTAAACAGGGGGATCTCTTTCAAAAACATACAGATCATTCACATACTGATTTCGAGCGATAGGGATGGTGTAATGTAATATTTATATAGAAATTTATTACTAGCATCTTAATTATCGTAGTTCATTGCAGTCTCTCACATATACTTGGCCTAAGGTTCAAATCCGCCGTAAGCCAATCTACTCATTTCTCTTTCCGGAAGTAATTACTCAATGCCGCAAATGTCATCTACTAAAGATCCTCGTTATCCATTCAATACAAGGAGCACTGCAGCCAAAGAAGTCTAGCCCGGTTCAACTTATAATGAATGCACTTTATAATGACGAAAAAACTCATTTCTTCCTACTTTATTATATTTATTTTACTAGCAACACCTTCCAATCGACTATGCTTGAGACGTCGCCTAAATTCAATCAACCTGAGAGAATGTTTTAAATCTTTCGGAGGCCTAGTATGGCATTTTCAGTGGTATATGTACGTTTCGGCATCTCGCCGCCTTATCATTACCGCGTGCCATACGGACCATCCCTAGTACTAATGGTAGCGGTGTGGTACTGATGAGACGTGCGAGAACGCCGAAACGTTCACATACCATTGGAATTACATAGCAGAGCGACACGTTTTGAGTCGTTGAGTTTAGTGCTCTACAGGCACCTGTTTCATCTTATGGGACTCATCGATACCACGCTCCTTTGGTTCAGCCGACCCCCTGAGGCAAATTAATCCTCTATAAAGGAATCGACGCAGAGTAATAAATCACCCCAAATCAGATGATGAATTTACCTGACACTGTGGTCACCGGCGTCGAGCTTGTGACTTTTACAATGGATCATACCTCAACTTTCAACCGCTTTATTTTATTTTCCTTATTACTCGGCGTCGCATCCTTTATAGAGGATTACATAGCCTCAGGGATCGACTGAACCGAGGGAGTATGCTACTGATGAGTCCCAGTAGGAAGAAACAGGCGCCTGTAAAGCACAAAACCTAACGGCTCAAAACATGTTATATCCTTATCATTATTATGTCGTTTTGTGTGGCTCTATAAAAAGACGGTCAAAAGCAGAGTGTTCTGAGACTCAAAACATTCTATCAGACTAAAATTCGGTAACATTTTTAGTGTCCTTTGGCCATGTTGGATTTGTTGTTTACAGTTTGGATTATAAGTAAGGTCAAAAATATTCGAAGCTCATCAAGAAACGACAACAATGTAACGGAGCGGATTAACAAACGATTTAGTTCTTAGTTTTTTTTTTGAACTGACGCATGAGTGCGACGATGCAAGCTTTTCGTTCCATTTAAGTCCGTGTTTCTGTTGCTAAGCTTTCTGTTTGCGCTCTTCTTCATTTTCGTCTCATCTCTGTTCATTCCCCGTCTCTCTAATTTTGTCGCTTTAGCTATAATCACTACTATTTTGAGAAACACGACTCATTTCAAGATGTACTAGAAAATGGACATCGTAGAAGAAGGTTTCTATATTATTTTCATCAAACTTTCTTGACACATGAACTTTGAAGCGAAATGAAGATTTTCCGGATTGACAAGCATTAGCGCTCATCATTTATATAAGCAAATTAGTTGTGGGAGGATCAATCATCAGCCAAAAGCTCGGAGAAATGTTGAGCACTCACTTAATTCACTGAAGATATTGTAACCAACAAAATCTCTAGTGCTGCTCTCAGGAAGAACGCTTTTGTCTTGTCCACATTGGAAATGGTCACGCATACTTTTCTATCCATTTGATTGTAACCATCATTCTTTTCCAGTTCGTTGCACTTGTAACCCTCTCTTCTTCCTTGAGTCCTTCTGCTTGTTTAATTTGAGTTAACAAACTTTCTCGAAAGCTTCTCATGAATCCTTACACTTCCAACTACTTGAGATTAGCTAAAATTCCTGCCACTTCTAATAACTTTTTCGAAGAATCACTGCGAAATCAGCTTCAGAAATACTTATGATTTCCTAGACATCTGCATGAAAGCATCACCTTTTCAGCGCTTCTGCTTCAAATCAACACGTGGCTGCTATAGTTTGGGTTTCTTTTCGGATTTCGATGAGATCTGAACAATATAGCATCTAAATATAAGTTAAACAACTAATGATTGAAAGTTGATTCAGAAAGAAAGACATTGTTTGGAACTTTTTTTTTACCTGGGATACATCGGGAAATTCGAAAAATTGAGTCCTGATGAAGAAGGGCATCATCACAGTTCTCATAATACACTTAGCATGAACTGAGCATCTTCCGCTCTCATTTTGTGAACTAACTTTGTGCCTGAAACGGGTTTTTTGACTATCAAAGCCATTTTTTGTATAATCAGATTATTTTAGGAATTACCAGTGACACAAATTTATACAGAAGACTTTGTCTTGCCAGTTCAGTCGTACATGCAAAGTTTACAAAGTGTTTTTTGGTTTTTAATATGTTTGGGCTTAAGCTTCCAAAATTTCCAATAAATGTCAACGAAATGCGGTTGAAGAGTTCTGACAAAAGTCCTCGGCCACAAATACCAGCGACATACTGGAGAAATCCGTGGTGTTCTGCTCAACGAAACCTATTTAATCAGCTTCTGTAACACATCAAATGCGAGTTTATACGCAAAAGTGTTTGCCCCGCCTCGAGAAAGATCTGCAGATTTTTGATGGTTCCAATTTTAACACAAGCTGCACGGAGCGTTAAGAGTCCGATTTTACCGCAATAAGTGAATGCGAGTGTTACAGTGTTTATTTTTCGTAGGGCCTAAAAAAACATGTGGTCCGCTTGGGTTTTTCCAAAATGGCCGTGTGAGTTCCCGGTGGATAATAAAGTAAAAAACATAAGTTCTAAGCCTGTCAGTTTCAACGACTGGACAGGCAATTCAAAGCAATGTTCTTTGCATGGATCTATAATATTCATGTCGGCCGAGATATTCAATTGACAAAGTTCATTACAAGCTGAGATTAGTTGTTCTGAATTTTGAAGTGAAAATTTTTGTCAAATGTCTTGTATACAGTAGACTTAGCTCTTGGTATGTCAAATTTGAATGCTTATTACATTTTACACTCCCTCACGAAGAAATTTTTATTACGGACATGAATATGGCATGATTACCGGTGAATCACAAATGAACATCTTTCAACTGCTCATAATCAAATGTTGCTTTACCTTCAAAATCTTCCCCTCAACTTCTATAAAAATTTAACTATACGACATGCATTTGCCCTACTGAGTGTCTCTCAATGAAGGGTATCTCTATTTATAGAATTCAGTGATATCTGTTCTCAATCAAAACATATAAGTTGCTTTTCATACATTTGAAATAAATAAATATAAGGGCTTGGTTGAAGCGAAAGGCATGTGCTACTTATGAGGCTTAACTTGAGAGTCGAAACATACGTCTACAAATAGAAATCCCACGTCAGATCTCATGAAAGGTTCAGAATATGTTGCCGGATTATATTGTTTTAAGCGAGGTCTTAAAATATTTGGATAAAAAGGCATTGGAATAAAGTTCTAAAATATGGCAAAAATCTCGCCTTACATCAAAATTCCACCAATAAATGTGGCAAAATGCACCCGAAATCGAAAGATCATGCGTTTTCTATCCAGACGAATGCTTTTTTACAAGATAAAATTATTGTTAGTCAAAAATGTCATGACGGCAACCATAAAAACAAATGAAATCAGTTTGAGTAATAATTTACAGATTTTAAATGAACTGAAAAAATCGGCTCAGTCTGTAAAGACTGTAAAGAAACTAAAGCTAAGGCTAAAAAGTCAAAAAGAAACTAAGGCAGTCTGTAGAGAACTAAATCAGCGAAGATCTCCTTCAGTACACCTTTAAGTCCAACAACAGTCACTTAAACTTATTGGAAAAGTGCTATTTTCCGTTTGAAGTTGAATTTCTATTAATAGCATTAGCTGTGCTACTGTAGTCGCTTCAATCCACTTTGCATAATCGGTTTCATACAGAGTGACAAAAAGTATTTTTCTATGTCTATCAACTTTGTAGTAAGTCTTCTCATATGTTTTGACACTGAAGCAATAAACACCAAATCTATTAACCAAAGTAAGATCTATTAACCAGAGGAAGTAGAAATAATAAGAATTTGCGCAATTTTTATGTCGCCGAAATGCGCATTTCCTTGCGAACATTTTTCGCGAAGTTCAAGGTTGGGGAAAACACTCTGGAGGATCAGTTACGCTTGGACCGTCTACAGGAAGCTCCACAAATTTTGCGCGCCACATCACTAGCATTTTCCCTAAAGCGCCATTTATGCATAAGTAGCACGTGAATTAGTTCCAAAGGCAGTTCTATCTTAGAGCAACTATAGGCATGTTGTATACAAACTGTTCAGCAAGCGTCCAGATCTCCTAAGTTTCTGACTAACAGCACAAAGGTCAGTACAATTCATGCTATACAAAATACTAATTTAATGTTGCATGACTACTTTGATGGTATACTTATCTGCTTAATATACTTATTCCTTAGCAGACCCGTGACCAAAGTCTATGCAGACTTCACTAAAATCTTTTACTTGATACTTATTCCTTAGCAGACCCGTGACCAAAGTCTATGCAGACTTCACAAAGATCTTATACTTGATCTGTTCTTTAGCTATCTCTGATTATTTCTCGAGTAGGAGACCCTGCCGAAAGCTCAACCAGTGTTGTATCTTCCTAAATAAGTTTTCGTTTACTTCTTCGAATTAGTTTAGCAAGAAAGTTATCTAACAAAAGTTTCTTTTATTGCCTTTTAGTCGACTATTCTTCAAAACTTCGCTCTAAACATTCAGTCCGACACAATGTTCCGAGCCTTTTCGAGGCTTAGTTAGTCAGTGGACTACATACGTTACGGCGATTTTACCCGCTTCATCAGAGCCAGACGCTCCTAGCCATCTCTAGTGATAGTAGAGATGGAGAAACATGTTAAGTCAAGAGGAAGTGAAATGTGGTCTTGACAGTTTTTCAGTCGATGGCCAACGGTTGTTATTTATTTACATTCTTATATGTAGGAACTAATACCACAGAGCTCTCAACTGTTGGTCACTGCAATGTCGGGTGAACTGATCACTCGACAACTCGACATGCGGTAATTTGAATGATTCGGCGTCGATTCTTTTATTAGTAGGGGTATATCTCCCCGCAAGGATTTTGCTGATCCAAAAGCCACCGTGCTACTGATGAGTATGTAATAACGAAACATGTTTCTAGCATTGTATAGGTGCCATACCAAACCTACTAAAAAGCTCAAAAATGCTGTCAGATTAATACCACAAAGTTGACAAGAAACTTTTCTTTTTCTGTCGTCTCGATGTCTTCGTTTTCTTCAGTGCCGGTGATTTGAGTCGATTGCTAGTAGTCGCGTGGTTCGTTGGCGCCCTTATGTATTGATGTTATTCATAATCCTCATATATCCATATTACTCATATATTCATCAGCTCTGAACAAGGCAAAGACTTTCGAGACATTAGCCGAAAGAAGCTTCTTAACGACTCTGTGGTTTTACCTTAATCATAAAAAATATTATTGATTGTTCAGGGCGAGACTGAAGAAAAATCGAGTTTGACTATCGTGAGACGATCCTTTATCAACCATCAACTTTAAAATCGATCGAGTTCGTGTTTGTAGTCCAGGTTGAGGATATCTGTCAAGAACCCTTACTGAGGTGTTAAGTGCTTGTCTGGTGTAGTTCTCCAGAGAAACTCCCATGGATGGTCGCCATCTGGAGGTTTGCAACATTGTGACGAGGATTCTTCCTAGACGCAGCCATTCCTGCAATTGCACGACTGTGCCAATCGAGAAGACTTGTTCTTTTTTTTATCGTGGTTATAAACAATGATCAGCAATCAAATTTCTATAATCGTCATCTCTGAAAAAGTTACGCAATTAGCAGGACTGCATTTTTCGTCTTTCCCTCATAAATGAGTGGAAATCGACTCGCTTCAAAACTCAGTTCATTTGTTTATAATAAAGATTTTTTCCTCGAAAAGCTGTATCATTTCTTCTGGATGCTGTGCCATGCCGGTTGACTAATTGCTCGTCTTTTTCAAATTTCTACTTTTCACGGAAAATCTTGCTTAAAAGCTCATCAATTTAAACTTTGATTGCAGATTCCTGCATTATGCATGGGTTATAGCCGCTATGGCTTTCAGCTTTATTCTAACTTTCACCGTTTCACTAGTAGCTGCCTTAGACGAAGGTAATTTTTTATTCATTCCTCATTAGTAAGAGGAAAAACACAACGAAAAACTGGAAGCTTTTTTTGATTCTCCGTAGGCGAAGATATAAATCCGATGAAATATGGATGGGTTTTCTGATTTCTTTCACTGTTTTTAAAAGACAAGGCACCATCGCTTCAAATACTTATTTGGATACACCGTAAAAAATTCCGTTCTTATCTTTTTTGTTATAGAATGCATGAAATGTGATTTACGTTCCTCATACTGTAAAATTTACGAAAACGGCATGAAAAGTTGTGCTTGCCGTGAGGGCTTCCAGCAACTACCCAATGGCACATGTGAAGGTGAGTATCATTCAGTCACTTGAGAGCTAGACACCTAAAGGCAATTCTGAATTTAGTGGTGGGATATCCGCAGAGCAGCACAGGCCACGATCCATCAGAGGAGCCTTTCTGCGTTCTGGGTCAAGCAGAGAAGGCAGCCACTCGGTAACGTATTGACTTTTTCTCAGTGAATCGCATCTTTGTCATACTTTGTGGCGGGATAGAACTGTTTAGTCGCAAAGATATTCCCACTCAACCATTATATCATGTTATGTAACCATGAAATGTTGCCATTCGTAACCGCATAAAGTGCAGCGCTTGACCTGCCTCTATCAAACCCTTAGGAAAGTGTGTGCGAGTGACGCCATTAAACATCTCACGAGTGATTGAATGCATACTCGGTCCACAAAATGATTTACCAGTGTATCAAGTCAGTGTCTTAATCTTAGCTGACAAGTCTGGTATCAGCTTTCCGACCGATTGATTTTCCTCCCAGAAGGGAGCGATCGAATCAGTGATCATGGGAGCGTTACTGGGTACGCATAGCGAATGTGGTACACGTACCCTGAGCATTTTATTGCATACTGACTATGTTTTTGGTTGTTTTCTGGAAAATGATGGTGTTAGTCCCTCTCTTACAAAAACATCTCGGACATCTTTCATTTAGGAGCCCGATATCATAACCCATACCTTGAGGAGCGACAGCGTGAAAGTCGGTTGTAATGACAATGACATGAGCTTTTCAACCAACAAACAAAAGAGTGTAGATTATTCTAAAATCTTGCCAATTGCCTACCTAGTTTATTCATATAATAGTTGAATTTTTGCTGTAAAACTTCCAATAATTTCCATGGGTGTTAACCATGACCGTTTTACATACATTCCACCCTTATTTTCAACCCATAATGTCGGAAGGGGCGCCGTGGACGACTGGTTGCGATGCTAGTCGCAGAGCGCGTAGAGCCGAGTTCCCTCCCCCACCTCTCACCGGCAGTCAACAACAACGTATTATGGAACGCCACAGCAAGGCTATTCTTGAGATTGCACAGAGATCGGTTCAACCAGCATTCTACCCCGTTCAAGAAGAAGACGAGAAACGAATTGAATGATAGAAGTACTGGGATCCGCACCGTGAAAAAAGAGCACTGTGATGACGGATCAAATAAACTAAATTTGAAAAAATGTTTAAAGAGCCTCTCATGTTGTGAAATCGAAAGGGGCATGTAGGACGAAGTACAACGTATCCAACGCGTTTTCCTTCAAAAGCCTCATTTAGAAACGCTTCTTTTAGGCTAAATCAGTATTCATTATGATATCAATTTAGCTATGAACTAGATTGTAGTGAAATATAGATATACTTAGCGTGCGTACCTTTAGAGTGATGCTCAGAATCCTTTCCATATCTATGTCATGTTACCAATTTCTTAAATTTTCTTGCAATCGAAAATTTTTTTTCTATGACCAAAAAGTGGAAATATGCAATCGCCATGAAATCAGGCGTTGTTTCACTCGGCAGCGACGCAAACTTGAGTACCGGGTGTGTTTCAGGACGTTCGCATAAAAAGGCCTTTTGAACCTTGAACGAGTCAAATATTATAAGCCCATTGGATGATTCTGAAAAGTAGCGTAGTCTTTAGAAGAGAAAGTACTTTTGATAAGCACTTTGAACGCGAACGAAAAGAGAGGCGAAGCTTTTTCTTCAGGACAGAGAAAAGATTTAACAGGTTTTTCCTTCCAGAATTCTCACAGAGTTGCTGTCTAAGTATGACCGGAATCTGGTACCGAAGATGAAAGGAGTGGACGTGGACGTCGAACTTCTTATCCAGAGTGTTTCTGAGATATCTGAGATTCAGTCGGCTTCCACCATGCACATCCTCTTCAGTCAAATATGGCACGATCCTGGCCTGTCGTATGAGGTGAAAGTAATTTTCTTGCAGAACACGCACAGACAATTTAGATTCAACTTCAGCTATTAATTTAAACCAGATATAACAGAGCGTCGGTTGTCACAGTGCGATTCGAAAGATAGAATAAGTAAAATTGAGTTGAATTGAACGCACATGCAAATTTGATCTGCTAACTAAACTCTTTTCTGAGGTCAGCACAAATGGACCGTACAAGAAGCACATGACTTATAAACACTGAGATGTCTCATAACTTCTTTTGCTTCAATATTTTATTTTATTTTTTCCAAACTTAAAACGGGTTATTGCCAAAAGGCTGCGATATGTTGGAGAATATTCTAATGACACCTGGATGCGGACGTAGCACCATCGCTTGTCGCCTAAATGAAATAAGATACTGCAAAGTAGTGTAATGACAGGCCAGCTCAACTAAAACCTAAGCTTTATGCTCGAAATATTGTGTTCGCGGTTTCTGAGATTGGCTGGGCATCCTGTTTTGGAGGATAGCCCACGACAGGTTGACAGTTATTGTCGACTTCTACGGGGAACAAATCCGAAAGTTGGCCACAGAGGTGGGAGAGATTCGTCCAAAGAGACTTAGTGTTGACCTTCTGCAGGAGAATGCTCAACCTGACATTGCAAAGTAGACTTCATCGCTTATGAAGACGATTTCTGTGATAGAGTTAGGTAATCTCCATGAATTTGTCGACCTCTGCTCTTTTAAATCTTTCTAATTATCGAAGAAATTGTTGGCAGATATGAAAACAGTAAAGCGTGCGCGGCACTGCGGTTAGAGGTACCATGTCGCACACACTTAGTCGCTGGTTCTTTCGTGTTCCACGCTCCAAACCTTCCACCCCTCTGGGATTGGCAAAAGCTTTGACCCGATACATTGGTAGGCCACCGCTAGTCATTGCACAGACTGTATAAGTATTCAGCCTTCTCTAGCGATACTTAATGAAGTTAAATGCGTCGCATATCCCATGGGGATGACCAACTCCTAGAGCCTTATCCTTTTCTTGTTCATAGAGCAAGCACCCTTTTTGGCAAAATCTCGGTCTACTTAAACTATCCATCGGTCCATTATCAAAAGGCTAAACATATAAAGTTTATCTACTTTGCTAAAAATTTATAACTTTATTTGGGCTGATCACCATGCTTAAATGGAAGGTGTTTTTTTAGCAAGAAGAAGGAGCCCAGTGTCTGACGAACCTCTCGTTGTCTCACAGAATGGTCGACAACATATGGTTGCCGAACGTTTGTATTGTGAACAGCAAAGGTTTGCACGCTTATCTCTCCGTTTTTTTTTTCTCAAATTTTGCTAAATAATTGTTTCCACATCTAATGTGGTTTTTCATAGGCGCCTTTTGTTCCTGAATGCTGAGTAAGTAATTGAATCAGTTCATTAAAACCTTTCTCAATAGAAAATGGCGACTTTGAAGTTAATGAGGGCGCATTTTGAGTCAAGTCAAAGATAGGTTCAATATGGAATTCGATGAAGATGGAAAAACAATTTGATTAGAAGGATATTTTGTTGAACACGGAAGTTCAAAGCTTTTACGTAGAAAAGCGGCATTTTCAACATTCAGTACAGGTCTGATAAGATGATGTGTCTTTCTAGGAGAAAAATTGTTTCACACAACATAAAGCTAATGATTAACAACCAATTTTATCTCAAGAGGATTTGAGTTCTAACATTTTTACATTCCCTATTACATCTATTGAATGAGTTCTTATTGCAAGTACAGTTTGCGATAGTTGTTATTATTTATGTAAGATGTTTTCGTCAAAAATTTCGATTACTCTAAAATATCATAGATAAGAGCGGTTCATAGATAGGAGCGATTTTTGCTGGAGAATAGTACTCAATATTAGAATGGAAAGAAAGTTTCCATCGCTTGGATGGGGAAGTCGTATTTTCGCATGAATCGTGTGTGATCTTTGTATCATCTGAAAGGTCTACTTCTTGCGCATCTATTGATATTCAATTTGTCTATATCTGCTACAGAATCGAACTGTCCAGGGAACAAAGACGTTTGTTGTTTTTACGAGTACAAAACTGGTTCAAATGCTGCTAATGCTGCTGACAGCCAAAATAAAACAAGACAAAGTATGAGAAGTTGGACGGAGTTGAGATTCCACCGCATCCACCCTATAGTCCGGACGTTGCTCCATCTGATTACGGCCTTCTCGGTCAATGCAACACTTTTTGAAAGGTCGCCGATTGAATCTTTTGATGAAGTTGATGAAGCATGTCAAGAGTTCTTTGATTCAAAGCCGAAGGAGTAGTAGTTTGATCTGGTCTGAAACCTGGCGGGCCGATGGCAAAAAGTGGTGGAATGATGGCGTATTTTGAAGAATAGTTGTTGTCGTTTGTTGTCTGAATCTACGCATGAATTTTGAATGTTTTATCAAACGATGAGAACTTTCTTTCCAACCTAGTAGTGGTTTTGGAAGATCTTAGTACTTTTTATTTGCTCTTATTCTTGAAAGTATAAAAAAGTTTGAAAAAAGGTTTTATTACTGAGAAGGCCGCTTGTTTGTCCGCCTTTTTTGTGTAAAATCAATTGCTCTTGCATAAGTAACTGCAGAATACATTCTTGTCAGATGTCTCTCAGAAGCGTTCTATTTTGATTTTGTTACTGATCCAACTTAACTAGATGGCTTCAAAAAATCTTATAAGCATCACGCTGGTATTGCAAATGAAATAATTTCAAAGTATCAAAAAAATAGAAGCAAAATAAATTTTCCATATTACTGGAGTGATTAACAATATGAGACCATATCAGGCTCGAACATCCACAAAAGTCCAACACCAAACATCTTCCTGGCAATTTTTCCAAACGGAACAGTGTGGATGAACTATCGGTAGGTGCTTCCGGATACCATCATCTAGTTTCAGTTTATCAAAATACTTTCCGTTCAACACAACATCATCAAAACAAAAACTAGGGCGATTGATGCTAGCTTTTATATTTATCTTTATACAGTCACAACACCGCCTGACCCAGCATGAACTGATGAGCGACATTTTGATTGCCTATCGATTAGTTATTCAAATTAATCGGGCCGGTTCGAAAAATTCCATGAATCTTCCATCATATACGCTTTATAGGACTATGACCCTTCTAAGTGAAACTAGAGCCACTAGCAAAGTAATAAAGGCCATAAAAAAAGTATGCATAACGGTCTCTTTGCTGTGAAATCTGATTTGTTAACTTCTTTTTTATAGGATAGTCGTCGAATCGCCTTGCGAAATGGATTTCACGTATGTTTCCTAACTTTTCCTCATAGATTTTTTTTCAAGAGTTTTGTAAAGTTTCCAAGCAGTAGGATGGCTGTCACGGCTTTCTCAATCTAACAGATGTACAACGTAATCGAATATGATGGAAATTTGATCCAAGCGAAGCTTATGATGATCTGACATCGAGCTAAACATGAGATATTTGAACTCAACAACAAACATGTAGTCGCCTACATCGCCTACATTGATGCATATCTATCTCTAGAATGATAGTGCAATATAGAGAAAGTTATGACGCTCCTGATTGGATGTAGAAGCATTTCTTGAAAATTTGGAAATGCCGCAAATGCACCCACAACGACCAGTAACATGTTCTGTTAACTTGAATTTTACAGCTGCATGATTATAATATAAAATTCAGATATTGCTGAAAACGCAAAAAATACGCAAAAATTCAAATGTCCGACCTTCTGTAAACCTCGGCATAAGTAATAAAATGAAAAATATCTCATGAGTTGTCGTTTTTCATTTAAATTATATCGTAATTTAATGAAGTTCTATACAAAGAAAAGGCAAATATGCACATTTTTGCCTAAATTCAAGAGCAGCTATTTGCTTTAAAACGAAAATTTTTTTGGAATAAAAAATGTGTGGTAACTGTTCAGACTTTGAGGATTGAAGAGAAAACAACAAAGAATTGCAAACTCTTGCAACTTTTTATATTGACACTTCAAATTCTGCGAGGTCATTTCCTAACCAAACCGTGCATTTCAGTTTTTTTCCGATGGATCGTGTCATATGTACGACAATATTCGAGAGCTACTCCTTCAATGTTGGAAAGGTACGGTAACGATATCGTTCATTTATTGCTCGGCATCGAAATAACCGACGTCCGACATTGAGAGACTTTGACTCCACTCACCCATCACACCTACTTCTCAGTTTGCGTTGAGATGGAGTTGAGACCAAAACAAAAACGAAAATCTTATGAATAAACTCACTACACTTTTCTAAAAAGTTCACTTATGAAACACTTGATCTATAACGTAACGCACGTTCACCGTTCACAATCACCGTGTACGTGAGAGCGGTAATTGTAGCCCTTAAAAGCACTTCTTAAGCCCCTAAAATCATTGAGTTTTCTGTCAATTTGTGAACGGAAAATATACCGATGATTCTAAGGAACAACTTCACAGAATCTCAACTGATTAGTGATTATTAAATAATGAGAGGATCTAGTACGACACTGTGATTCGAAGCTACCTTGTAGATTAACACACAACACCAGATTTGTGTTGAGTACAATGCTTGACTGGTTCGACACTTCAAATCAGTTTATTCTGACTTTCTGCAACTTTATTAATTTCACCAAAGACTCTATAATCAAGATACTAATCCTTCAATTGTAAAAAGAAAATTTCGATCCCTTCAGCTCACAAAGCGCCTTTGTACCTCCTATCTTCATTTTGTCTCATGTTCTGAGCACGAGATCAATCTAACAAGAAGTAGTAGGACACAATGGTGTTCCACAGTGTTGCCGTTTCCTTTAGAACTGTTGCGCTTCCGTTGAAAATTTTATGAATTCGGACTCTACTTTTAATCATTGAAAATTTGTTTTAAGGAATATTTTCAATCAATAGTAATTTGGTAGAGGTAGTATGTACGGTCGGGAAGATAAAGCAAAGTTCCTCCCATAAATGTGAGGGCATCTCGATTACTCAAATACTCAAGTGATCAGAAGCTACCACCAGCTTTCGAAAAACCACCTTCGTGTGTTATGCGCTAAGAACCTTTTAGCCGTTTAAACGTCATAAGATAAATCATGCCTATTAACAGATGGACATATCGCATTGTGATTTTCCTAAAGGTGAACACAATTCTTGAAATATGGCAGAATGCTTTTTATTCTTTAATGGCCATTTTCCATGCCATCGTATCAGCTACTGTACCTCGCTCTCAGGTGCGACTTCACTGGAAGCGAATAGGTCAGCCAGTGGAATTCATCGATGAAGTGAAGCTCCCAGATTTTCACATGACACAATTCATACATGAAAAGGCAACATTTCAGTATCCAGCCGGAGTATGGGATCAGGTGAGCCTATTAGCTGTGGCTATGAGTGGGAGCTTGCCAGTAACTCAATTTTTTGATGAAATAGAAGAAGGTTCTGCTTTTTTTACAAGTATAGCGGAAACAGAAAATCAAGTCGATGAATATACAGCTAGCAACTTTCATCGATCAATTCGGTCGTTGCCTGAGAAAGCAGCAAATTCAATAGTCATTATTATTTTATTATTTTATTATTTTATTATTTTATTTCATTATTTTTATATCGTTTCAGCTCAACATTAAACTCTTTTTTCGTCGATCATACGGGTTCTACCTTCTTCAAATCTATCTTCCTACTTATTGTATGGTGAGCGCTCATGAATTCAATTTTCCTGTTTCTTTCTGGTATTCCATCTTCGAACGGGTTACTGTAACAGCTTGTCACTAAATAATGTCACTAATGTTTTGTCATTGTCTCGCGCTCAAAGCCACTACAACAGGCATTCGAAAGCGCTAAGAGTGGTCCTTATATCATATCTTGTTTTGTGTTCTTACTAAATTAAAATACAAAATGGACTGACCATTTTCTCCACCCCGAGATGACATTTCTAAGGAGCCTAAATAAAGCAATTAGATACTCAAGATAATGATTTATCCCATATGTTTTCATGGACATTTGCTAGCTGTTAATTCAAGAAGTTAAAAGACTCAAAAAATGCTGCATTCAGGTGCTGATCAGTTGGATCTCGTTCTGGTTGGATCGAAGAAGTCTGCCAGCCAGAGTAACGCTTGGGGTCTCGTCTCTTATGGCGCTCACTCTCCAGTACAGCAACGTGGCCAGAAGTTTACCTAAGGTAATCTGCGCTATATTTTTCTTTCGAATAGATGAACAACTGAAAAGCCTGAACGGTGAATTAATTTTGTCGGCTATTTCTTCTACAATTATCGCTTTTTTGCTTCAGAGCGAATTAATCGATATAAAAAGCTAACTAAAGAGAAACGTTTCGCTACTGAAAATACACTTTGCTACCCGCAAAGCAAGGCTTTCGCCGAGGTGAATTAAAATTATAAATTGTTGGAAAAGAACTTCTAAACATATTTTATTATATCTCATAATTATTACTTGAGCCAACAAATCATGTGCTCTGTTATGGGCTCTTATACAGCACCATATACTTGTTTCGGTCTTGAGCAGGCTCGTCAATCTAGTAGGCCCTTTGTCTTTAGCCAATCCTCTCGGCGCTCCTACATCTCCCTAAGCTGAGTAGGAGATGACGAACGATTCACACTGCCGTCAAGTGAAATAAATCACTTAGTTGGCAGTGTTCTACACTCGATTGCTCTTGGCTGGTATTTTTTCAAGTATTATACCGCCTTTTTCGAGTTCTTTCTTAAAAACACGCTCAAATTTCAATACATCTCATAATTACTATTACAACATAATTGGTAGCTCAAATATTAATTATGGGATATATTGGAATCTGGGCGTGGTCTTAAAAACACCCGAAACAAACGGTGAAAACATATTATTTCGTTAGAGTTTTGGAGAGATGTTCTTAAACCCTACGAGCTTCTTTGCACGATGAGTATTACTTAAATCATCCGAAAACCCTAGATAATAAGAGTATAGGTATAAAGTGTTATCGGCGTTGATCAATATTCCAGAGATGTGCTATATACTCAAGTCCATTAAGAAACCCACTAATGTATCAATTCAATGCTTTTATTCTCTCAGAAATGCCTGGTACCAATATGTTGACGCTTAAGAGAGGCTGAGTGCTTCGTTAGGTGGAATAAGTGGATTAAATGAATGAATCCGTCGGTATTGCAAAAGAAGTCTAACTATCGGGCAAACCTCGCGTCACCATAGGTTTTCGAACCCAATGCAGCCCCTCTATTCAGTCACTTGTTTAACTGATTGAGCTGAAAAACTTACCTAAACATACGTTGACTTTTCCTGCTTAAAATCAACAAGAGTCAGAAACACTTGGACTCCTGATCAACAGATCATTCAGTGTGATTTACCACTTGATTTATCTTATGCAGGTTGATGATTTTCAATCGGATATAATTCAGGATTTTTAGATCTGGACTAGAAGAGTTTTGAGGTGGTAAAAAAATCGTTGTATAAGCACTTAGCATGAAAGCAAGGGAAATAGTTTTATGAGCGCACGTTAAAAGAGCACATATTTTATTCAGGTGTCATACGTGAAAGGTCTGGATTTGTTTATGTTTGGATGCGTGGGCTATATTTTTCTCTCAATAGTCGAATTAGCCGTTGTTGGCACACTCGAGAACAAAAGGCCGAGGTATGTGTCATCCAACCATTTTTCAAGTATTGCAAATATTTTCAAAATAATCTTTCAACATTTCCATTTGGTCTGTTGTCTGATGTGAAATGTAACAGCATATACCAAAGTTGTCCATAGAAACCTGATTGAATGTCATAATGCCATAATTTGTTATACTTTTCTCTGGCTGACGCACCTAATCACCAAACATCAGTCGGACTTTCAGAGCGAATTCATTGCTGTAATGCTTCGTATTGTGGACAGATCAATGTCTATTTTGTTTTGGTTTTTGATTGTTCAATAACACCATTGAGGTGAGGGTGTATTGAAATGGTTGTGATGCAGCCTATTAGAGAGCGAGATGTGGTATGATCCCCTCAACCAACCCTCTCTTACAAAGTATATGGGAAAACCTTAGCAAAGGTATCTCCAAGACTATAAAAGGAATGAAGTCGATCAGAATTTCACGACCTCCGTAAAGAAATCTAAGTCCCCAAGCACCAACCGAGACAATGCGTAAATGTTCGATGATTAAAAGCTGTCGGCGTTGATCATTCACTGATGATGCGACATACGGTCGTCATTTAGCATCGTATTAGGTGACTGGATGTATATCTGGCTTTTACAACGACTCATGTTGGCCTGCCAATGTATCAAGTCAGTGTTTCCATCCCCAGACAAGTCTGGTGGCAATTGATCGACCTTCGGAGGGATGGAAAGCTTGGCGAGCTTTGAGTGTGGAATGGAGCCATCGAACCTTCATTGATCGCCAACATGTATGCCGTAGAGCACAGTCAGCCACTAGGCCACTCTCGCTCGCTGCAATATATAGATAAAAAAGTTGATAATGAATTTCAACACTTTACGTCGGTACAGTACCGCCACCACACTTTTCGCTGCGACTTTGCAATGAGTCTACTGAATGTGATGCCGTCAGTTGATAGCGTTATTCTTCTCAGAAGCCGATTCCGCATTCTGGACGCCAGCAAGATATTCTAGGTGGAATCACCATCATTTGCAAAGGAATGGACGAACTTATTAATACTCTAGCGCAAAATATCTTTGGACACGTAATCGCCAAAACTAGGCTTGCTAACAATTCGCAATGATCTATCTGTTGCTAGAGCATTCAAAGAATCGGCAGGTATACAAGATTATGTAGAAAGTCGTGGATGTTTTGCTTTATCAACTTTATCGTATAATCAAAACCCTATACCACAGACCTTCAATATTGAGTGCTAAGAACTAAACTCACAAGAACTAAAAAAACAAGATACTTGAGATCTTGAAATCTCCAGAAGTAACGCGGCAGGAGTCTTCCTGAACGACTGAAACAACTGATAAGATTTAGTAGCAAATTTGAAAAAATCTTAATCATTTGTCACACTGAAAACTCAACGAACAAAACCCAAGTGATGTTGTATGACATCTTTTCATCTCTATGAAAATATAGAAAAAAGAGGAAATTTCCGAGGTGCATTTAGTATTTCAAAAAATTTTTGTGGAAGGCTACACTAAAATAGGGCTATTTCGAAATGAAGGTAATAAGAGCATTAGAGAAAACGAGGTCGTCGACCAAAAGTGCTAGATTGCCGTTAATGCAATTGGTTGGCAATTTCTTAATTAGATTTAGTGAAAACCTGACTAAATTACATTGGTATTAGTCACTTATGACCCAATTGCCTTTCAATCTTTCGAAAACAGCCTCATTTTATTAGGCAACACTAAGTTTTCACTACGCTACCACAAAGATTGACATGCTGGTTCAGGTCCCGGCTGACGTGAAACTTTTGACATCACGCAACATCACTGGGTATATTTGTAACATCATATCACTGCTAAAAAAGCGATTAAATAAAAGGAATTCTTATCGACCACATTTATCCAATATATGTCAGCGTAACTGGGCTCAATGCCGATATGGCTTTCCAGGTCAAACCGTTGACTGTTGGTTGCTGGCAGACTGATGCGTTGTAGCGTAGTAAGAGTGATGGCAAAACAGACGTCGTTAGTGAATTTCGTTAAGCTGGTGCCCTCGGAAAGGTTGGAAAGGTTGAACTGTGGGTTCGGGTTCCACCTGACGTCAGAGTTTTGCATACTACTCATCATTATTGGGGTACATCAAGACTAGTCTCTAGCCGGTGTCCTTAGAAGGCTGCGTAATCTCGCGCGAACATTAAAAATTGCTATTAACCTAAAAATCATCGTCTTCATATTAGAGCAGTTTAAGATTAAATCCACAATATCACTAACCTGAAAGCTTCGATTCTATCTGTTAGATTCAGCTTTTCGTCCAAATTGAGCTACTATATCTGTTACAACAAAATTCGTGAACATTCAGATCACATGACGGCTTTTTGTCCGAGGACGATATCAGGCGAAACGTCTTCCAGCGAACGTTCTCATCGAAAAGTTTTCGTTCTGGCTATGTGAGTGAATATGAATACGGTTTTCTCAATTTTCTCAAACTGCAGAGTCGTATTGTATACAAAAGTTGTTAGCCTAATGTCCGTCATCTGTTGACAACTCATGGCGTCTTCAAGATTTCATTATGTTTTCTCTCTTGATCAACATATTATTTCTCCTTTCAACGCCATAGATCGACCAACGGTTTCTTGAATTTAAAGTACTATCAATGTGTACAACAATTTATTGATCTTTACGAGTCTCTCTGATTCGCATGAACATAGCAAATTATAAACGTTTCCCTAAGATCGAAAACTTCAAGCTTCATTCAACAAAAATTGTCTTACGAAGAAAAGGCAGATTCATATCAAAGATCGATTTTGTTCGCTAACATTTTCCACATTAATCTTGCATGTAAGTGATGCTCAGTCGATGCTACGCCTTCAACACAATGAATACTAATTTATCGTTCGAGGTCGTCTTTGGGAGCAGTGTTCGGCGTTTCCTCTATCTTCTAACCTTCTGTATGATGTCGATGCTACCGGATCATAATTATCGACTGGGATAATTCTGATGTATTTATT
The DNA here is from genome assembly GCA_019055375.1 of Parelaphostrongylus tenuis. Classification (NCBI taxonomy): domain Eukaryota; kingdom Metazoa; phylum Nematoda; class Chromadorea; order Rhabditida; family Metastrongylidae; genus Parelaphostrongylus; species Parelaphostrongylus tenuis. The sequence continues at coordinate 76,313 of JAHQIW010000957.1, read as the reverse complement.
ACCTAAACATCTATTTCTTTGTAACGAATGAAGAGGTGGTGTCAAAACAGCTGTCGGTAGTGCAACGGTTCGAGCACGTGGTCCCAAATAGGGTGAAGTGTGGGTTCAAGTCCCAGTTGACGCAAAAAGTTTTGCACATCACTCTACTTTAATGGGTATTCACATTTCAACATTTTCGGCTGCATTTTCGGCCGTCGATCGTCGACAAAGTTCGATTTGAATCGGACTTGTGTAGAGTCGAATTCTCTGTACCACTCACTTGATAACGCTGACACCTCTATCATTCTCCTTGATTAGCGTTTAGGATATCGAGATTTACATTGTGAAGAAGGGTGAATCGAAATGATGTGCTCATAAGAAAATGTCCCTTAAACAGCTGTGAAGGCGTAGTGCGAAGTACTCTATAATTAATAAACGTTAATTGATTTTTGTTGAAGTAACATTGGCTTTTTGAGACCAATTCTTTTGTGAACATCGCCGAAATTGACGAAAATGCGTTTTACTTCAATGATTGTTTTGTATCGAAGGTGACGCCATCGACGAAGCAAGGATTCGAAATGCTCGATCTTAGTCAACCTTGATAGTAATCAGCTTTTTTATCTTACGAACTCTCCCTTTTTGAACATAGCGATACGCTGCGTATCGAAAACCAAAATACGTACCAATCAAAAGGGCAGTTTGTAGCGAAACGGTCTTTGGTCTTGGTCACCATGACAAATCTTTTCACGAGTTGTTGCTCGAAACTGCCGTGACCTCTTCTGACACAGTCGAATCGAAAGCCTTTTAAGCCAGAGAAAGTGAAAGCTTAACCATTTTGCACTCATGCAACTCTTTTTAAGCTCCATAGAAGTTTAGTTGTGGTCCATAACATCTCAGTGTTTATTTAAAATTTTGCTAGTTAAAATACCTGACCTTCGTCGAGTTTTCCATAAATATTGCTAGGATTCTCTCAACGATGGACAGTGTAGAGGGCGTCGAGTAGATAGATTGAATTGCTATAGCTGATGCCGCCTTGGTCTCGCTTGTCGTAACCAACGTGATTCTCCTGATCTCAAAGAAACTGTCATAATCCGACAACAAGCGCTTGCATATCTGAGCCAATGTGCGATAATGCCTAGGTGTTGATACTCCAAATGTTCTACCCGATCACTGGATGGTTTATCCCATATTCTTCTTATTGGTGCAGTGAAAGTTTTATACGGGCACCTTTCATTAGGTCTCAGCCATTGGAAGTATAGGTAGTACAGGTTCATAGCCCCTCTCGAAATATTTTTTCACAGCTGTTTTAAAGTACTTGGCGTAGGTTGGCAGTTGTCTTCTTCAAGTGCAGCTTAACACTGGTGAATTCACTAAGCGTTTGGTTATTGAAATCTCGATTTCATTTCCTTTGCCTAGATGTTAGATTCCCTATAGACTTCCTTAAACGTGTTATTAATCATTGTGTTTTGCCGAAAAAAGAAGGTGGATATTCAGATTTCTTTGTGTATTTTGAGCTTTGTGCACTGAAATCTGCGATTTCTCTTCCTCTACGGAAAAAAAGAGACCTGAACGAGAGTGATGGTGCTATGAAAATCATAATTTTGAAACATTACTATCATCAGCTGATCTGAACATGGGTCGGTACTAGGGCCAAAAACTCGCTTCTCTTCTTCTGCTCATAAGATGACATGCTCTCACATTCAGCTTAACTTTTACGTGTAGGTAGTGATGTCTGATATAAAGGAGGATGGTCGATATCTTCGTAGATGTAAACATCCAATTTGAATGGCGTCATTCAATCGAATCAGCGTTCAAGCCCCGTATTCTCGATGACGAATGCACATATTTTACCAGGTTACATACTTCGGGTTTATCTTCTGTATAATGGGTGATATCCAACCAATGATGTTCTGTTTTCCTATTAGTTGGGACGACGCTGTGCTTGACGCCCATAGCTTTCTTCACAGGTTTTAAATCCTACCGTAATGATTGTGGTGCTTGCCATCTGTCATTCTAGTTCTCAAACTTTGCTAGGTAATGAGAACATGAAATCGCGAATATTCCTGTTGTGGTGATGCCAATCAAAACGCATAAGGCGTTAGTTCCACGATTTCGCCTATCAAGCCCTTCTTTACTCCGAAAATCGAGAGACTAGTATTAGACTTGTCGCAGAGGCCGCTCGCTCGCAGCGATCCTCAAAACTACTATCTTCTTGTAATGAAGATCCTAAGACGCTACAGCACGATTACCTCAAGAGTCTAGTGAGGAACTATTCTATCAGATTCCGCGACATTTACTTGAAAAAAGGCAAAACGTCCCAGCACCTGAGCTCACATAGAAATCTGAGTAGATTGGTTCTTTCTGAGTCGGAGGATTAATCCTTTTAATTTAGCATTTTTCTAATCAGCATTTTTCTAATCAATGCAAAAAACAATTTGGTGGCAGCTACCTTACGATTTGGTTTTGTGCGACGCTGGGTCGCCTCTCATGTACTAATGAATCACTGAGTTGCAATCTTTTGTTCTAACCGACATGACAAATACAATACACATGCAATTATGGGCGACTTGTGTATAACACGTGAATCCTGAAAAGGGTAATCGCGGAAAAGAGACATTTCAGCTTTCAAGCTTTCCTCTATCTCACATCTCTTCAATTTTCATGTCACACTATAAAATAAAAAATGGGAAGTAGAAAGGCAAAATTTTTGATCTCTGTTATAGTTCAGATATCTATTAGGAAAGTTCTATGAGTATTCCATAAATTTTGTAACTCTGTTAAAATTGTGCGTCATCAAAGGAGAATATCATGTTCAGGGTGGCGCACAAAGCGAGTCGAACTGCGGGTCTCCAGAGGAATGGCAGAAGCCGTCATGGAACAACCGTACTTATGTCGAATGTCCTGAGCCGAAACCACCCATCAGTACTTCCCCTCCCGAAGTCGAAGTTGAACCAAACAACCAGGTTCGCTGCATTTTATTCCTTATTCTAGAGTGATGCCCCCACTACTTCAGTTGTGTTTTTTGAGTTCGTAAATTACTGTGAATGGAACAAAGCAAGCACTGTTCAAATACTGTTGATACATACAGTTAGCTTGTTGGCGGGAACATCATACTTTTCTGCAAATTGATATTTCGCCATACTGAAGTCGAACCAAGCATTAACTCATTAGGCACGACAGGGACACGCTGCCAGCCCCATTAGGAAAACGCAACATCGCTAACTACTGGACACTGTGAGCTGATGACCGTGCGTGGCGAGCGGGGTCGCGGCGTGTTCTTTTGTACCCAGTGGGTTAAAGTGTAAATAATCTACGTGTCTGGGAACTTAAATGAGTCGATTGTTCATCAGTCATTCAAAGGCATTTATTTCCGACGTTTTACAAAGTCGTATGCTTTTTATGTTCTTTCTTGAAATTTAGACGATTTTACTTATAATGTTGGTATTGATGAGATATTCAAGAGAACGGAAGATTCACATTCGTGGTTTTTTGAACGCTTCGTCCTGGTTTATTCAGTTCCCCTCGACTTATCGTCAACTATTCATTAATTACTTTCTTTTCAATTTTAAAAATACTGTTAAATTATTAACCTATTTTGTCTTCTTCACATTAAAAATTATTTGTTCACAAAGTGTAAGAAATTAGGCAGCGTAACTGTAAGCTGCAGAATAACTTGGTGTTGATTTATATAACGAATGAGTACACAGTCGATTGAAACTCCTTGTAAGGTCCATCGAAACCATCCGGAAAGCTGCAGTGAGGTACCTATTGATTCCACTGAACAGAAACCGCATCGCGCTACAATTTACGTGCCGCTTCAAAGCAAGCAACACAAGCACTTGCATTTCAACGTTTTTTTGCTCATATAGGAGAGAGTTTGACACACGGGTATATTAACTCTATACCACCATGGGGCTAAAAGAGTGCATGCGACCAGTGGTTGAAGGTGCCCTTCGTCGCAGACAAGGTCGATAGCACTGACTCGATACAGTGGTAGGCCACCGCGAGTCATTGTAAAGGCCAAAAATGCATTTAATCACAGTTGAAGATTGAAGTCGAATGCATGACGAATCCATCAGGGATTGATCAGCGCCGAGAGCTTCATCCTTTACCCTTTAATAAAAAGTTAACTTTATTAACTATCATTGTTTGCGGTACACTGTGAAGTACTATATTTGCTGTAAGACTGAGATAGTCTGCGGCTTTTTTCAGTGAATTTTAGATGGCAAATATACAAATCACTAGATTTACAAGAGAGGCCGGACTCAAATTAGTTATATGCATGGTGAAAGTGGAGATGTTCGTAAATTTTCCAGTCGAGATAATAAAAGCAGTAATAAAGACAGTTCTGAGAATGAACTCAGCCTGATAACCTATATTTCTTATGGATCTGCTCTCCACAGCACATAGAGTTTTACAGGTAAATCAGAGATGTATCTAAATCTCAATCTTCAGTTTGTTTCAAAAATTGTATGTGCTGTGATGAGCAGATCTTGGACATGTAAGTTATCAGGTTGAAAATTCATTCAGACTTTAGTGTTCTTACTGCCTTTTTCGCAGTTTTATGGTATTTCATATATATCTAAGAGAACTAAGTGGTGAGCAAAAATACGACCTCAGACGGGAGTCGAACGGGCGTTTCATCGACGTCGTCGGCATGGATGGAACCCGGGTTCGACTCTCGTCTGAGGTCGTATTTTTGCTCATCACTCAATTCTTCTAGTTATAAAAATCTATTCTCAGAACTGTCTTTATTGCTCATTAGCTTGAGTGGGAAAATTCCGAGCATCTCCACTTTTAACGTGTGTATAACGAATTTGAGTCTCTTCTTAGTCCAATAATTTCCATATTTACCACCCGTTCTCTGTTTTTTTAGAGCAAGTTTGACGAACTATAGTGCTCTTATCAAGAAACTTTAGATGTTGGTTTTTGTACGGCAACGGAAAACCTCGAAGAGACGTCGACGAAAAGTTGTGTCTGGAAAGCTATTCCAAAAATGGAGTGGAGAAGACATGGATAGGTGATTTTTCTATTGAGAGGAAATCCGAATTGTATTTACCATTAGACTAACCCTGAATGGGGTTGTGGTTGCAAACCTGCTTCCAACACTTCATTATCATCAATTCGGAGTGATAGTGATAAACAACGTTTCAGATAAGATGCATAACTTTTGACCTTCAATGTTCGATTCTTAAAACCATAGGTATTTATGGATATTGATAGCTGCTAAGTTATGGCCATTTTCTAATTCATGAAGCATATGAAGCTTTTTTCAATTTCTGCTTCATACGGTTCTTAGGCTGTCGTAGTATGGGCAATTGTGGGCAGTGATATGCCAGATATGAAATCCGTGAAGAACTTTTTGAAGATTTTGAAGATCGAAAACGAAATTTCTCTCCCAATTCACCTGAGTTTTGGGAAAATTCTGATCATCAACGCTTTGACAAATGCGTCGGTCGGTCATTGTGAATCGTCAACACTTTGATTCAGTGCCAAAGAACTTTGCCGTACATATTCGTGGCTTCCTCGTGATTCGTTCGCTTTGATTCATGACAAGGACGTTTGCGGTGTTTTCGACGCCATGTTGTTGCGCGGCAGATTTACGAATATTTCTTTTGTCTCTATGGAGAAAACAGCTCACGTTCACATCATTTCGTAAAAATGACGTCACGATCAATCCACAACCATGTGCATTGACTTCTATACGTACGTATCTCATATACTCCGCTCCGTATGTGCAGACTCAATTCTCAATTCTCAATGCGAAACATACTTCAACTGATTTGTTCAAAATGGTGACCTTTGAACTCTGCCTTTTTCTTGTCTAAAAACTTTTTTGATGAAACAAAAATCGGTCCTTGTGGCTAACAATAACTGAAGTATTTTTGACTGGTTTTTTCGGATAAAAAAATTATAAAATCACGCTTAGGCTTAGGCTTAAAATCATGAGACTCTTCACTAGCGTCCAAAAATCGAGCGAACATAAGAACGGTGATCTCAAAAAAAACCTGTTAGTCGCTTGTTTACTGATTAGTGATCAATGATTTCTAGATAAACTAGTTTTGGTGCTTGTAAAAATCGGATTTAGATAAAACGATTTGAATGTTTGGCCGCGCAGTGACTAGTTGATTGTGAAAGGATTAAATTGGTTGAAAATGTTGCAGAAAAAAGAGAAACTAAAAACAATTCCCAAAATTCAAACGCTCAAGATGAATTTCGGCTCAATCGTATCTTTAGCGAGTAATATTAAACAAATATCAGGTCTCCAACTAAGTTTCCCAACTTGATCCAAAAATTCAAAAGTTCATTTTTTCAAGTAATCGAAAGTATCAAATAACATTGATAGAAATATTCTCCCTCTGCCTGAATGTAATTCTTCCAAAATCTTCCGGATCTGCTCGTCTGAACACTAGAAATCATCGGCCAAATCACAGGTTTACAAAGTCGGATGTTCTTCAATCGCTTCAATGATTGCTTCTCGATCAATTTTGCGCGGTCTTCCGGATCTTGGTTGATCGGCCAAATCAGTATCGCCTCTGCGAATGTTTGTAAACCTTCCATACGCCGCACTTCTACCCACAACTTGGCGGCCTTTTGCACGATTGATGTTGCTAAATGCAGTTTGAAAATTGTGCTCCAAGTGAAACTCGTAAAGCAGTAAGATGCGAATGACTTCCCGTGGCGGCTCCATTGTTCGACAACTATGTGCAAAAATATACTAAACGAGGCAAGAAAATTCTCACTGCAATAGGATAAAAATAAACTTGTTTTTGTGGGCAAATTTTTATTTTCTGGATCAAGTTCGGAAACTTACTTGGAGCTTATTTCTCTAATATTTATTGCTTATTTGTCTAACTTTCATGGCTGAACTTTATATTGATCGGTTTCAGGTTCTGTCAAAAGCTGTTCCCAATCAGTTTCACGTTCTGCAATCTGATATACTGGATGTATTACACGGCGAAATCGAAAGATTAGCCGTCGTAATATCAAGGAGCCGAATAACATCGGGACGAGCCATTACCACTCGAATGCGATTTGCAGTTGAAGAATTCTAGTGAATCGCTCTCCGCCGCTCCAGAACAGTTTTCTCATTCCTGGGCTCTTCACCTCACACATTCCTCTCTTCAAAGTGGCCTTCGTCTGAGCTTCAATTTCGTTTTTTAATCGCTTAATAACTGGATAAATCTTTATTGTACCTTGCGACCATACAAGCATCTCTAATTAAAACAATGTATCAGTGTCAAGCATTATTATGTATAATAATGACTGCCAAAAGATAGGAGGAGTATGAATGAGTACGTGAACAACAACCCGGTGATAAATATAAAGCAAAAACTTTATGTGCAAATGATGGTAATAATAATAATAGCTTTATACTAGATATATACACTCCAACGACTGATGTAATTTTGGATTAGGGATACAGGAAATACCGTAACCCTTTCAAATTCTGTAGACGAAGCTACCACCACTTGGCAATCGCTCCTTTGCGGGTGCATCTTCTTCCTCTACCTAAAAAAAGAGCAACTTCAGACGAAATAGTATTCTAACGTGGATCATAGAAGTTCTTATCATAAAGAAATTCAGCTTTCGCTAAGTTTTTGATCCATAATTGCCCTCATATTCTGAGGGAGCGTCTGAGCCTTTCAGAGATTTGCTACGCTAGTGGCTTACGTACGCTTCGGCGGTTTCGCCCGCCTCGCCGGAGCCACATGCTCCACAAGTCAACGTAGTCATAGCAGTACAACACCCTCAACAGCTTGTACTTTCAGAAAAATCAAACACAAAAATTTGAATTTTACTCATCAGACACTGGGTACTTTGCTTAAACTTGGAGCAGATCATTTTGGTCTGATAAAATTTATCACAATAATCAACGCCATAGTGGCTTTGCCTTGTGAGAATTGTTTCTACTCTTGAATTGCACAAATGCGCCACCTAGTACTCATAACGACAATATTACAATATTCTTTCTCCTGAAATATCAGGAACAATTGGTCAAATTTCAGGCGGAGAAGTTTCACTTGATCATCAATTATCAAACTTTTGAATCCAAGTCCAGTAACTTCATGTGGGTTGTGTGGTAAGTGGATAGACGGTTCTTTGAAATTCACGCGTTGCCTCAAAAAAAGATAACAAAGTCCCCAGACCCTTATCCTAGGTTTGCGGCGATGAGATGGTTAGATATTTCTATAAACTTGCGTAGAAGCTAGGTTAACCATGAGTTAAGTGAAGACGAGTCAAATATTGAAAGAAAGCTAGTCGTACCGGTGCAGGACCAGCATTCAAGGTGGGTGGTCCACACAATGTTGAATTGTAAATCTCTTTGCTTTCTCCCATAAAACTTATAGAATCCCAAGGACTTTTACCGGGTCTACAGTATTGACGAAGACAGAGCGCTTAAGCTACTCGAATATGATTACCTCTTTGATTGTATCCTCATCTGAATCGGTACTCTTGTCATGTAATTTCTGTAGCTTTTTTCGAAGCGATGATGGCGGCATCGACGGTACCGCACAAGGAGCTGAGCATCTGAATGCCACTGTTCTTGTTAAGAGCTTATCAATACTTTAAGACACAAATTTACCTTCTGGTGGCTTTGTTGTATATTTTGGCATCAAGTGCCTTTGGGCGAACGCCCATAGATTCGGATCGCTGTCGACCAAGTTTAGGTATTTCCTGCTAGAAATGTCAAAATTGTCGATGATAAATACTACAAGTTCACCTTTTTTGATCCCCTAAATATACTGTGAATTGTAGCAGAAAGTCTCATGATCTTTCGTGGACACGCCCCTACCAAAACGCTTACACTTCAAAGGATAGTAAAAGACTCCTGTGGACTATCCTCAAATAGGCCTAAAATGATTTTGCAAATAGTTTTCAATGAATAAAAGATTGGGAATGAAAGGATCCCGTGTAAATATTTTCTGGATCACATTTGAGCCAAGATTCCAGATTTCCCAACTTCGCCTTTATGCGTCAGCAGGCAACGTCTGAGCATATGATCTGGTCGTTCTTCAAACGAAGAACTCATTTTGTTGAAAAATCTGTCACGATTACTTGATGGGAGCTAAATATCTCTTCGTTTGTCGATTCGTCTGTCACTTGATCGTTTTTGGTGATTTATTACGGTAAGTCATTTTAATTTGATAATTTCAAAATACGAAAAAAGCATGCAGAAAATGATCCGAAGCCACCTAAGAGCGTTAATAATCAGGTTGGTTCAATCATGTCATGTCGTAGAGTCGATGTAGAAAAACCCGTTTTGCGGTTGATGGAAAACATAATGCTGCCTTAGATGTTCAGGACTAAGACAAGTCTACGCAGGCCCACACAATGTGTGAACATGAGCATGTTGGGTTTTTTCTTAATAGTAAATTGGACTAATTTAGCTTTCAATGGGAATGCCCTTAGAAAACTTTAACGAATTGAATAAAGAAGAAAAGAACCTAGAGAAAACTCATTTTTAAAAAATATTTCAAAGAGTTTAGATGTCACCTTGGATACTCACACACAGAGTTCTAGTTAAATGAATTTAGCAATCACCAAAATGGAGTCCTACTATTTTTTCAATTTTTTCTGTAATCAGCTGCATGGGTTTTCGCTGATGAATCGGGTGGAGTTTGTTCGATATATTGGCAAGTACAACGGCTTTAACTGACAAATTTACGGCGCAACTAGTTCACAAAAGTCGACAAATTGTTGAGTAGAACTGAAGGTGAACGTCGGTAAATGGGCCTACCGTGCCAACGCTAATGATCAGAGAGTGACGACGAGCTTCATTTGAGTTCTTTTTTTCTAACTTTGTGGACGATGAATCCTCCTCACAAGCAGAAGACGGTGTGTAGTCAGGGGTACGTTTTGTCGCGGCAAAGTCTCCGACCATAGTCACAAGAGAGTCTGTGAACTTCATACTGAAAAGAGAGATCTCAGAATCATTCCGGTAGAAGATAATTCAGAGGTTTTTGAGAAATCACTTCAATGTTGTAAGTTGTTATTGAAGAAGTGAGCAGTTCCAGCGCGGAAGCTTAAAGCTCAACATTATGCGAAGTGATGTTCTCAGAAATATCAAATATGAACAGGTACAATAAAAATAATCTTGATGTAAGAAATTAGAAGACGCAAAGAATATGAGTTTTTAGAACTCATGGTGCAGCAGCGATGACATATGGATAGCAATTTACAGACTAGATTCATTGCAAAAAATGGCGCAATTTCTGAATTGGAATACTGTGAGGGCAGAATCTATTAAATACTTTGACTCACTAGTCTACTCTTGCACGTTGCAAGAGAAAATGGATGGTTTACTGGCACTCAGTTGAGTGACTCAAAGATCAACGAAATGATTGGTGGCACAAGTGATACTGAGTATTGGGTGGCTAAAGTGTAGAATAGGTAGAAAAGTGAGCGGTGATGACGAAACTGTGAAGACATGTGAACACAAGAAAGCGTCCGGGATCAGATACGAGAAGCGGGGAGTGGTCTGATGAATTTATATGGGGACGGTCGCCAGCCTTCACAATCCATCGAATGTCTCCACCCATCACATTATTATCCATGGAATAATCGCAAACGCGATAAAGACCGCGTCATACCGGGCGACATGAAAACATCTAGGAAAACAACAAAATCCTGGTCATGCAATTAGCCTAGTGTTTTCAGAGTATGATTTCCGAATCCAAGAAGTTTCGAATCTTCAAAGTAGCTTAATAAAGTTCTGTTCGGGTTAATCCACTGAACTTCTAAAAGGAAACGTCTAAAGCGGTTGGTCCTCAGCATAGTATTACGGTTTCCACTCGAGCTACGTAGAATATGACTAGTGAGACAAAATGCTTTTAGCAAGCACATTCTCGCTATTATAAAAAAGTCACTTGATGATAAAATATGGTCGGCTTTTGCTTATATTTTGAAGGATCTACTTTGGAAGAGTGATTCAGATTTCATGTTGTCAAAGACTAATTCTCGTACGGGTTCTTTTATAAGACATTTCGTGAGTTAATCTCGTGTTTTCGGCAATTATGTCCAATGTTTGTTACGTGAACAAACAAACAAGAGGCTGTTGTAAATTTATTCGACTAACGTTCTGAGGTCTCTAAAGTCTTTAGAACCGGAATTATTCAAGTCTATTGTTAACATCCGCTCTTTATAGATGAAATAAGTAAATCCTAAGCAAAAATACAGACCTTGGGTAAAAGTTGAGCGCCATGCGTCGTCGTCGAGCCAATTCCTCAACTGATGCTGGAACAACTTCTCAGATTTATTCTATTCGTGGCGAATCTACTGACTTGGAAAAGGAATACAGACGGAGAACCCTGAAAATCATATCATTGTTACTGGTCGGATATCTCAGAGATAAACTAGTTATGTCACCTCAAGCAGTCACCTCTACGACGCCCAATAACAACGCACAAAATAGTCTGTGTAGTATAGATCGACGGCGAAAGCCTGATACCTTATCCCTGTAAGGAGTTTTGCCACCTCACATAAAACATTACTTTTGTAGCTTTGGCTTACTATTTAGCGAGGCTCAGATCACGCACCCTTAATCTTGCTATTATTCAAATTTATTCTAATCCTCAAGAAAGAAATGAGGTTTTTGTTCTTTATCTCACTGATTAAGACTACTATTATTTTGTGAATTTTCAAAAACATTAGACAGAAGAAAAAACATGAGACGAGATGGCGATGATACGAAAGAACTGCGAATCCCACAAATTGGAAAGGTGCATAAAAGATTCAAAAAAAATGATATATAGCGGAAGTAAAATGGCTATACTTGCATCGGCGGAGGTATTTTCATTGCTATATTCGATTTCTAGTTCTACTCATGGATATATAAATCGCAACTTTCGAGTTTACCATTTTTTTTATTTGCTGAGTCAACTGTCGTAATAATACATGAAAACATCTGAGGTCAGTCAAGCTGATAGGAAAGTATTTTTGGAAGACTTCTGCCGTGTCACTCAAAATTAGCGACTGTCCTTTATTTCAGTCCGTTTACTAGTTGTTTATAGCTATTTTGCTCTTTCTAATCATATTAGGTACGAAAATTCGTCATTCAGTTAAAATGAAAGTACGCCATCCCTTGTATAATCATGATTTTATTTAGGCTTAAATAGAGCGGCTCTATCTCATTGGAGAATAATATTTTGTACAAGCATCAAAACAATGAGTTTGATCCAAATTTACGATTTCCTTCGGAAAACAACGAATACCTGCAAGAAGCTATGAATCTCTCAGCCACAATCGTTGCACCAGAGATGTTAGCTATTTGATTCCACAAGATGTCAGACACACCGTAGTGGGATTTCCAAGTCAGATAGTTTATGAATACACTGAAGAAAAACTATGTCGTGAACTTAGCGCGCACTGATAGTACGCGACTTGACTGAAGACACGAGACTATGGCAACCACCCCCTATCATTCGAAAATCAACAATAACTGATCAGTGACAGATGACTGAATTTTCTCAAAAACATCTATGATGACATCATTTTATGTCCCCCATTTCATAGACAAATATGATATTTATGCGGTTTCTGCGAGAGTTTAGCGAACACATGCAGTCATATCGATGATCAGCGACAGGGACTGGGAGTTAGCACCTGTCTATTCCATGTTTCCAGAAAAGTTTTTACGAAAACATTTTAGTTTTTGATGCAATATGATGGCGAGCGTGACGCAGTGATCGAAGAGACCTTGCGAAACACACGTGGTTAATGGTTTGATTTCGCTGCTGAATTTTTTCCTAATTCCTAAGCTCACGAAGCTCTCCATCCTTCCAGTGTCGCCTAATCGATAACAGGCTTGCTTGGAAAAAATGCAGCCCCGATTAGATGCATAGGTGGGCCTCGGCAAAACTTTATAGGAGCTAGATACTCCAAATTCTTGAGCGATGCATCGTCGAGCCGACGACATGGTCTCTTTGCATCTTCATGTGGATTTTTAGCGAATGAACAACTTCAGTGAGTAGCTCTCTCCAGCTTGTTTGAAATCAAAGCAGACAATATTGTATTCCTATGCAATTGTTATGGATCATAAATCTTTTTTTTACACCTGTAAAATTAACGTTTAGGAGCGTCTAGGCGCAGTGGTTAGAGGTGCTCTGCATCGCGCACGAGGTCGATGCCCCTCTCGTGTTCATGGCTCACCAAGCCATTCATCCCTCTGAGGCCAATAAATTGGTATCGAATTGGTCTCAGATTTGTCTGGAAGGATAAGCAACACTGACAAGATACAGCGGGATTCCACCGCGAGTGATTGTCAGGGTCAGATATGCATACAATTACCTCATACGAAGATAAGAATTGAAGACGAATGCATGGCGCATGCCCGAGGGATTGATCAACGCCATGGGTATTATTGAATGGCGTTTTTGTCCAGTGCTTAAATGTACTTTGCGATCGTTGGTTTGACAGCTGCCCAATGTCAATCAGCGGTCTTATCCCTTCAAGGCCAAGTGACCTTTATCAGATCTATTTGGGAGAATAGAAACTCCTTACTCAGATTCACTCATTGGATTAGTGAAATATGCACTCAGTCACTGTTTGATGGAGTCGACCGCATGTCGCATGCATGAAAAATTGATAGACGTTTCATTCCTATCCAGATCACCTGAATCATTCATACTTCCACTACTTTCGGTTGCGTCTATCTGGCGCAGTGAAATTCCAAGCGTGGTTGCATGTGTTGAAGTAACCTTGTGACTTTTTGCTCGGGCATGGTCACGTGGTGCGCAGAAAAACACGAACAAGTTTTTTGGTGACTAAATTGCTCAGTTTCGCCAACTCGAACTGAAGTCGATCCTTCTAGAATGGATAGTTACTGGTAAAGAGCAAGTGTTTGACAAATAACTATTTCGATGTCTTTTTTAGGACTTGACCAACAACAGCGTGTCATTCTAGCCTCCATATTTGGAGAATCCGTTTCCGAAGAATCACGTGCCATTTCACATTCGAGGCTCTGGTCGTGCCTGTCTACCTTCTGTTTCAGATCCCTCTCATGCTACGACTCTACGGCATTAGTTGTTATCAGCAATCAGCCGTCAACGGGCTTGATTCGGAGAGCACAAATCGGCATCGTATTTCAACAATCGTGTGGTTGTAAATCACATCGTATCATGTCGTGAGAGAAAAAAGAATGGAGTAAAAGTCGACAACCTGTTATTTTTCCAGTGACTTTTGTGTCGCTTGGATGTTGATGTCAAGAACAATAATTTCTAAGTAGAAAGTCTTTCAAAGAAAAAAAGTGCATAGGTGTATAGTTTGATTGGTATTTAGATCTTTAGAGTACTTGAGAACATAACAGAAGAGAATGCTCTACAAAAGTTATGGACAGGTATATTGCATACAATCGATCAACTGGATTTGGAGATGAAATTGGTTGAAATCGATGTGGAGAGAAAAAGGAAAATGATGTGAGGACTAGTTGGCTAATGCTTACACTGTGTCGTAAACTAATCTATTCAGCTTTGACACAGCTTCTACCTGTTTCGCATCGCACTTAGCCTCGTACACTTCACCATGGGCTCATTATCTTTATATTAGCTCAAATTACACTACAATCAGAAATCACCAAATACTCAGAAAAGGACAGAACTCTAGATGAACTCTGGATTAAATCAAAGGCGTTGGCACGGAAACCTTGTGCTTTTTTAGGCAAATTTCAAGATTTGAAGAATAAGTAGAAGGGAAGTGACTGAACGTCACAATCAATATGGCACCTTATCTTTAGAGTGATTTTCTAGTTTGACTGAGGTTCATTATTCTTAGTCTGAGACAACGCACCGATAACCTTAGTATATAAATAGGTAAACACTAGGCTTCACGTAATAGGCTAACATATAATTTCGCACTAAATCCACACTGGATGAAGGATATTTTAGCTAAATATTTAGATATGATATGTTAAAGTACGTCTATCCCCTAGGGAGGCAATGCCGCTGAGTTGGCCATAGTTTTTGAAGAAGTTATATCGACATCATAGAAGCTTCTCTTTGTTGTTTGTGACAACACACCGACGACCTTCCTCAATCGAATAGTTAAAAAGTGGGTGTAACGGCATAACGTACGTAAACCACTGGCCAATCAACCTTAGAAAAGGCATAAACATTCTTTAAGGCTTATTCGATAAAAGACAGTCCGTATGATAATTAAATAAAGCATCTCAACGTCATTAATCGTCAACAAAAAAACAACATTTTCTCTGCTGAATGAGTCTGTAGAACGAGATGACAAGTTCCATTCGGCTAACGTTTCGGTGCATTTGGTCTTCCTTAGAGCCGACGATTCGAGTCGACTGGAAGAAATGTTGTAAAAGAAAATTTGAAAATTTGTAAAAAAATGCTTGATTCTTTCCTCCGCTTTATCGTTGAGATTTCGTAGCCTCGTGGTTGCGTTAAACACTTTTGTAGACATAAATATGAGTGTGAAACTATTTGCTGATTGATAAGTAGCTCTGAGGTAGACAGGACTTCTGAAGAACTGCCTTTTGCCAGAAGTCAGACACCACAACTACACGAATACGAAATGTTCATTACGTCACTAGCCTTTGTTTTTTCATTGATCAGTTTTGTACAAACGTTGTTCACCGTATCCAGGTTAGACAAAACGCACTGTGTAGCCAGACAACAGCGAAAACACGTTAATCAGATCATCGAATGAATCCCAGGCCTGTTCTCCACAGAGAACTGCTACTCTGTACCCCACGAAAAGTAATGATGGATATAGGGATCTGTCCCGGGATGGGATGTGTGATACGTAAGCGCTGTCGGAAAATTAGGTCGCCTACGGGTTTTTCTCTTCAAACTCCTTTTCTTACTCTTTTACTACATAGGATTAAAGTAGAAAGTCAGAGGGTTTACAAATTGCTCGATATTCGGTGCTTTGACTAAGCAAATGAGTATTTTTCCAAGCTGAAATTATTGTGGCCCTGATGTGTGAACGCGTGTGAACTACTTTTAACAATTTGTAGAAGAAAATTTGTTCTTCTATGTTATCTAAGGACAAGTGTATAAACGGCTTTTTTTGGTGGACAAGAACTTTTTATGAAAGGTCATTAATCATTCGAGAGCTTATATCTCTGACTATTCCGCTACGTGCTCCTTTCCTTTTAAGAGACCCTTTCACGACGCTGTAGTCTTCAAAATATCACACCATTATTACAAATATTACGCGCGCTTTTAGTAAAATTTCGCTGGAAGCACGGAAAGCAAATGAACGCATAGACAAAATCTATAGTATCACGGTCATACGTTTATCTGGAGTCTCTTTCAAAGTAAAGGAACAATCCCAAATCAACAAAAAATCACACGCTACATGTGTAACGTTCATTTGCTCGCCGAGCGTCGTATCGAGCCACGTCCAGCACGTAATCAATACACACATTAGCTTGCAAGCAAATGTATAGCATACGTAAAACTCGATCTTATTTTCCCTGCTACACTGCAATGAAACGGTTTTGCGAGAGGAACAGCACAGCTATGAAATCTTCAAAATTTACGCTGTGGAATGGTCGCTCATAGTTCCAAAAGAATAATTCTGTTCCGGAGAAATTGTGTGTGTGTGTGTATGTGTATGTGTATGTGTGCGTGAAACACATCCTTTTGCTACATTCTTATGAAAGGCCTCTTCAGAAAATGGCTGTGTAGAGCACTAACCAAAATTTGGAACTAATAAATGATGAATAATACTCGTACAAAAAGTTTTCGCTTAGCGAAAGGAGTCGTTTCTTACTTGTTCCTGATAATATAGAAGAGCCAGAAAGCTTCCCGCAAAAAAGCACTTGAGTATTCAACTCTCTAAGGTTAGTCGCTTATATCATAAATGCTTCATCATTATCATGTCTAACCACGCAAAACAAGGAAGGACTCATTTGAGACGAGCAGCGGAGCTATTCTGCAGTTTTTACCAGAAAAACCGCCTTTGGTAAGATAAAGCAAATTTTATGACTTTCAGTGATATGCTTTTTTCATTCTCTCCTAGCAATTTTGCACTATTTACGTATTTTTTTATTCTTACTGTAGTTTTTTCAAAATTCTGCTCTTCTTAACTTATGACCAAGTTTTGGAGCTCAGTAAAATTGGCACTAACGCTCGTTTGCGATGAGAAGTTACCACGTTGAAAAGTAGACATTTATGAAAAGCATCATAAAGTGTTTACCATTTGAAAAGAATTTTTCCAATAATCTCGGATCTTTTAATTGCAACGACAAAAATACTACCATTGTTCACGGTTCGCGGCATTCAAATATATTTCATATTGTATTACTGAATTGATTTGGAAAATAGGAACAATAGTTGCTTTTTGAACATCCCCAGTTTATTAGACCGATAATCAGTACTTTTGTTTTCTCCGTTTAATTCGCATTTCCGGCCGTGATATTCGTCTTAAGATAATTCGCTGATTTGAGTTGCCATGTTTATGATCACACTTGGAAGTTACCAGATGTCCCGCAAAAAGAACCGTGGATTTTTTTCATACACTCTGATACATGATAATGTGATTGTTACAATATATTTTCTACTCTACTAGTTATAGGTTCTTACAATCTCATGGCGACATACAAAAAGTGACACTATTTGTGTTTTCAATTGTGCAGCACTGTGTTCTGGACTTGGTGATCTGAGGCCGTTCAGAAAGTTCGGAAATCAATTGCGATCACAATTTTTCTTATTCGTTTTACCTTTCAACAATTTAACAAGTCACGATTTTCTTCTTATTATCATGATGTAAGGCATATAAAGGGATAATAACAGGTTAAAGGTGGAATAATATTGAAGAAAAACGTTTTTGAAATTGAATGAAGACGTAGGAAATATTGGCAACAAAGAGCATAAAATTTCGGTCTTTGTGGCCCTCTACGTTACAACTGTTCAGTCTCAGTGAACGAAAAGCTTTTGGGACCTCAAAACGAGCATGTTGATTTTGGAATTCAGATTAGAATTCGATGCTCCTCTAATGAACTTTTGTTGTTTCATTTCAAAACTTGCGAAAACCGGTTTTTATCTGTACGTTATGTATAAAGGTCCAGCTGCAACACTGTAAATCCGATTTGTTCAGTAAGAGTTTCAATGAAAATTATGAGCAATCAGAATTCGAATACAAGAGATCAGGGACATGTTACCACATTAATGAAGAGGTACAACATAGCTACATCAACATAAGCTTTCGGATTCTTTCTGAGCTTCTGTTGTAAGAAAGATTGCTTCAAAAATATTTACCTCTTCACCTCTTATAGTTTCCGGTTTTTTACCTAGCTGAGCTGCGCACTAGAAAAAGATAGTGTTGAGCAACTGAACGAGAATTGAGGGATACTGGAGTTTTGTGTGAGCATGAAACAACTTCGTAAACAAGAAATCATTCATCAGCTTAATCTCGTAGTCGATTCTCAAGGCTGGCTATCTACCCTGGTTATGGCACCTTATCATGCTTGGTCTCACACAGTATATGGAATTGATTACCTGATGTGAGAGGTGCATTGTCAAACCATGAAAATTCTGCACCACCGGTCTATCTGTGGACATCCGAGGAAAACTCAGAAGAAGAGTCATGAGTACATGGAAAATGCTAAGCTTTTTGCACAAATGAAATCTTCATTCTCACTTTATTTGACAAGTAAGTTATTTTTTTCACTGTGCGGGTCCCGACACTTCTAGCATTCGATCCTCGAGTTCATCGCATAATTGAGGAATTGTCCTCTTCACAAAGTCGTAGAATGGTGGTTGAGCATATCTTAGAATCTCGAGAATAGCCAGGCTAGGAATTCTGTGGGCGTTCGTTATTGATTGCTCGAGAGTGTAGAGGGGTGGACGATCAACCACGTGCCGAGCTTCGCCAGGCTATTGTACACAAAATTGAAATAAGCATGGTTATATTTTTATTGAATTAAAGGGGTATGCAACTAGCTGGATTGCAGGCAATCTGATTTTCCCGGGCTCTGAAGAAGGCGGAACCGGCGAAACTTTAGCTGTCAGAATAAGAGTGGTATCACAACGTGCTCTGTGACCTATCAAAAAAGAGCTTTGGAAATATAGCTGATGTTTATTCTTTATCACGAACATATAAATTTCCGCTTAAATCCCTTTCTCTACTAGAGATTTTCTTGCTCAGCTAAAGAGGTATATTATCGTCTAATAGCATAAATTAAATATATTTGCCTCACGCTGAACGTTTGAAGAAATTCTTTCGTCGAAAACAAAAGAATCAGAAAAAGTCAAAAAAGACACAAGAAGCTTGCAGCACGGCACGAAATACAACAAAACAAAAGCGATTCAAAACGGCAAGATGCATGCCTTGAATAGATGTTGAACATGCAACTTCTCGTTGTAAAACAATGAGATTCTCATCAAAGTAAAACCCGCATAATCTGTATTTTTACGGAATTAAAAACTCTTCAATACTATTGAATAGCAAGATGTTGTTCCAAGGATTATTGCCTTTGTCAATATTATTTTTATGACTCAGAATCCTTTGGCGCACGAGTCGACGTTGTCCCTGAAGTCGCAAACGGCTTCCACAACGTTGTTCTCATGAATTTTCAACGAATGTACTATAGAGTCATGAGTGAGCAATGAGGTGAGAGAAAGCCCTTCACTCACTTCTGATAACAATTTCTGAAAAGAGTTCAATGAGATAGATGAATTAAGAGATATTACATCACTAGTCCCTTTTAAATCACTGGTTTACACCGGATGACCTTTGGGTCTTTGAGAAAGATTTCTTGTTGAGCACGTATAATCTTAAGCGCTAGAAAAATTCAGAGCAAACTATCTTATTACTACGTCGATTGCCACACTCTCTCTTAGGTTATCAACAATGTGCAATAGAGAAAAACGAGCGCAACACAAGGCAATATACAAGATAATATAAACGGCCAACATAGTTCTAGTGGAGGCAAAAGCTATTAAGGAAATGGTTGAAACTCACTAGCTGACTGACATGGTCAGCAAGTCAGATAACGGTTTAGAACGAATGCTTAAGTATATTGCTCCACTAAGGAGGACTCTAAATCGAGAATTTCCTTCTGCTATCAACGCCTGAGACCTCCTAATGTTTTTTTTTACTTCTGACGGCTAATCAACGCAAAGTAACCAAACAAATTCCTATCGCCAGTTTTTAGTAGCTGTGAAACTTCACTTTCTTAACGAAGCTAATCAACGAGTACATTTTCATTACAAATCCCAAGAGCTTACCGCAGGGAAGCCGGATTCGAATGATGCGCCGACAGATTTAGCGAATATTCGAGGAGCTTCGACTGACGACAAGAAGTCCTAAAAACGGTTTCATTAGTTGCCTATGAAACAATTCCAAAGAATTTTTCGTGATTAAAATGATAAAAAAGAAAGGACCCAGCTAAAGTGACTGCATAGTTCATTTTCATCCCAAACCGACTAGTGGTCGACAAAAGTGAACACTCAAGGATGAGAATTATGTGGCGATAAAATTATCACCAATTACTCTTGACCAACTGAGGACACATCACAATCACGTAGATAATTTGCAAACCTAATTACAGTTTTTAAACTCCTTAATTTCTGAATGAGTGCCCTCAATTAAAATAAGTGGTAGCCAGATTACCCCTTTTACACTACTGCAGAGAATAGCAATTTCAATTCCAGTTTCATTTTCTACTTGAGAAACAGCAAAAAAAATCCTCAAGATTGAGGAAAAAATTTTGCTACTATTCTGGTGGTATGTTGCAACAAAAACCCATCTAAGTGATGAGCTCAAAGCTTCTTGATCTTTTGTTCGTCTTTGTGCCATAAAAGGTAAAGAATAATTAATAAGATCAAAGACACTCAGTCACTGAAGTGCTTCACATGTAATTAATTAATTATTTATTTATCTATCTATTTGAACGATCCGTCATCTTAATCTTTATTGTACGGATCCCAGTACTTCTAGCATCCGATTAGTGTTTTGTCTCCTTTTGAATGAAGCAGAATACCGATCGAGCATGTCTAGTTGCAGTTTCGGGTAGCCTGGCTGTGACGTTCCATAGGACGCTCTTTTTGACTACCGTAGAGTGCTGGAGGTGGAACTCGGCTCTACGTGCGCCGCGACGAACATCACAACCACTCGCCCACAACGCTCTCTATTACACATATAACAGCAATATAAAACAACAATTGAAGATATTTTTACGAAACTTCAATGGGCACTCGAGTTTTGAAGTAATAGTTCAGTGAAAACTTTGGCGATGAAGTATCCGCTAAAACACTTTAGTCAAAACTCCGAGAACTATTACACCGTCACGTTAACTTTCGTATAACAAACCATTCGATCAGACATGAGATTATCTGAACTTTCTAGCTGGTAACATTGAAAGAGACAAATATACCCAATAAAGTTGAGTGAGTTGCAAAACTTTTTGAATCAGGCGGGTGAAAACATATTTCACCCTGTCCGGTACTCTAACCCGTTGCACTACCAACGCCTGTTTTGCCACAACTTTTTTACCAAGCGCTCCAGATAGGGCGAAATGCGGGCTCAAGTCCCGGCTGACGCAAAAAATTCTGCACATCACTCAATATCATTGGGTATATCTGTAACGTAATACCACCGCTATAAAGTGGTGAAATAAAAAAGAACTCTTCCCGTTATCATATATATGCAATATCTGTCAGCGTAACCGAGTACAATATTGATATCGACTACCAGGCCAAACCGCTGACGGTTGATTGCTGACAGACTGATGCGTTTAGCATCTAAAGAGAAGTGGCAAAACAGGCGTCGATAGTGCAGCAAGTTAGAGTTTGCGCCTCTGGATAGGGTGAAATGCAGGTTCGAGTGCCAACTGGCACACGAAGTTTAGCGCATAACTCATAATCATGTGGTATATTCTTAACATCATGCCACCGCTATAAGGCAGTTCAACAGAAAAGAATTTTTGACATTAAAAGGAACAGTGCCGTGATCGTTTATTCGATTGCTTTCAAAAACCTCGATTTTAGAACTCTGATATGTTCAGAGAGGCTGACCCAGCCGTTTTCGAGGATTTATTAAGTTACTGATGCATGTGGATTTCGGCGATCTCGCTCACCTCGTCAGGGCCACACGCTTCACTAGTCATTCATCCTGCATGGTAAAAGAGGGGAGACGCAGGATAATATGACCTGGCAAAATGAATTCTTGCCTGAATCTTTTTTTTTTCGAAAAGGCAATTTGGTGATGCTTTTCATAGCGCTCTAATCACAATCGAAGCTCAAGAATATGTTAGAAAAATCTCCGGTTTCCACCCTGAACAGTTCAGTGTAGTGAAAACCAAGAGTACAAGTTATAGAATAACATTACTTTGTTTTAAAAATACTTTCTATTGCTACGAAAGACATCAACTACACCAAAATCGATGTGGAAAACCTTGTGCGCAGAAGCTTACCTTATTAAACAGCATCTGGTTCAGAAGCACTTGCGCAGCCGCGAGAATTGAATTCACAGATCCCGTGATACCAAATGACGAGACCAACTCAAAAATCAACACTTAACTACTGATGAATTCATATTTCTGGAAAATTTCCACCAGCTTATAAAACTCCGTTTCACGCCACTTAAGTTTTGAATTGCCGAGCTGATGGTGCACTGCAATGAGAAATGACGTATTGAATCATCTTACCCTTATAAATTGCGCTCGTTTCTGACATTGCAATGCTAAATGGCCCAAGAGGGAATCCATTAAAGTATCCTATCGTCTCTACTGCAAGCTACAATTGTTCGCCAAACATGAAGAGCAAAAAAAATTTTGGTGTGGTACTCGGCTCCTTGTATCATGCTTTTTCCTGATAAAATAGCTGAGGATAGATCGCTGAACTTTCCTACGTCTCGCATTGTTAGCTTACGGAGAAAAGTTTCCATGAAGAGAAAAAGTTACGTGACCTTATCAAAGACAAATCCTTTGATGTACATCGGTAGTTCTATATTCTAATAGCACAGCGTGGAACATAATTGAAAAGGTCACAAGGTAAATTAGTGAGTCAAGAACTTCTCCAATTTACTCGCAACTCTCTCCTGATTTACCTTCACGCTTCCAACGTATGTAGAATTTCACGTTGTCTTTGCAATGTGTGCTTCCTTTCAGCAGAGATCCTGATTAAGAAAGGTTCTTCTAGTGAAGTCCCCATGGATGGAAAGCGGGTTCGACTCCCGTCTCAGTCGTAATTTTCCACATTACTCAATTTTCTTAGGTATCTAATGATTGCTTCAACAATATATTTATCTAATACATATTAATTATACTACATGACCAAAGAGATCGAAAGTTGGCTCGCGAGCTAATGAAACATTCAGTATTCCTCTCAATGTATCTCTACAATTTATTCGTCACGTTTTGAAGGCTTTTCAAAGTTTGCATAATATAAATGATCGATGGCTAAGTAAATGACAACGATGTACCTGACCGCGATCATCGAAGAGCATGAATGGAATCATGGAAGTCCGTGGCCGTTTCCTACCGGCAACTCCGTTCACATGTTTGTCTTCACTGTCCTCGTCGTCGATGACGTTGAATGCCGAAATATCGTTATTCCACACGAAACCGCCTTTCAGTGAGCGTCGAACGGATCCAAACCTACATTGTTAATCATGCTTTTTTGCCATAAACAAGCTACAACCTTTTCCGGAAAAATTATTTCAGGCTTTGAATTGATCAATCTGACTTCACTTTGATACACAATTAGCTACAGAATTTAATAAAGATACAAGTATATATCAATTCTTTGTCTGTGATGGAAAACATTTGGAAGTTTATTGTGTGAAGAAGTGACTTTGCAAAGCTATTTGCATGCTGTCACTTCTGCCGTGAGAAAATGATACTCTATCGTTGATCGTTGTGTCATTTTGGTGGGGTCAGCTCGCAGGTCATTCGAAAATAATTTGGCTCCAACTTTTTAAATTAGGTCTTCTCATAAGACTTGGCACTACAGCAACATATGCCAAATTACACCACATTAAATAACTACCGGACATGCTGATATCTAAGCGCGGTCTCAAAAAATACTTGAACCTGTAGGAATGATAATTCACGATTACCAGCCAAGGGAAATTGAATCCACAACACTGCCCGTTCTGTGATTTTTTCACTTTATGGCGTGCGTGAATACTTCGTCTGCGGTTCCTCTATGAAACAGATAGATACCCGAGGAAGTGACCAAACGAAAAGTCACCGTGCAATTTACGAGACTGGAAGGCCGAAATACGCCTGTTGCATTGTATAAGTACCCATAACAGATCACGTACATGTCTCCAAAAATAACATCAGGTATATTGAAAAGCCGAATCTATTAACCGGAATTAATTAAAATTGCTTATGCTATCAATGGTCTGTGCTTCAAAAGTAGACAACTCTCTCGTAACAACAATGGCTATTCTACCCTCAGCAGCACCGTACAGGTAACGGTTTTTCTTCAAAATTTTGATAACTCAGTACCATTCTGCCCCAGAGGAGCACATTTCAACCCTTGGAACTCAAAGCCCTTTTTTTTTCTGCGTTTGCTAAGGATCATTTGCTAGCCTAGATTTCGGCAGCTCCGTTGCTGTACTTGTTTTCCAAAAATGCTTCCTTAATGCGTTGTAGCAGCGAAAATAATGTTGAGTAGCGCTCGGCGGGCATAATAGCGCGCATCTTCGTTATATTCCAAAGCTTTTTCACCGTTTCGTAGAAATCTAGAGGTTTGATTTCACAGAATCGCAGAAGAAATTTATTCTATAGCTGATGCTGCACACGGAATAGTGTTGCTAGGCAATTTCAAATACTTCTGTTAATAAGTTTAGCCTTTATTGTTCTAGTGCCAAAACTTATGAGAAGACCTGATATCTTGCCACAGTGTTCTTAAAATAATTTTTATTCATCTTAACCACGTCAATAACTACTTTTGAGCACACACACGACCCAGAATGAATGAACGCCTCCAACTTTATTTCTAATCTATTCTTCATTTCTAAGTGTGCTCGTTTGGCGTTACCAAAGTACAATATTAGGTCGCTCCACATGTTTTGGCACTAGAGAAATAAACACCAAAAAGCAATATGATTTCAGTATCCTTCAATTGCGCATTTTCTTGGGAGCATTTTGGTATGAAATTTGCCTATGATTGATTCAGAAGATCTTTTTTGGGAATAAATTTGCTTAATGCACAAATGGTGCGTAGGGAAAAGTGCTGGTGAGGCGGTGTGCAAAATTAATGGAGCTTTCTGTGCGATGGCCTGAGCGTGACTAGTCCCTCAGACTCCTTTCCCCAATTCTGAACTTTGCCAAAAATGTTCGAAGGGAATATCAAATTGAAAATTGAACGATATTAAAATCATGCAGTTTCAATTACCTCTGGTTAATAAATTTAGTGTTCATTACTCTAGTACCACCTATGAAACGACCTAATAAAGAACCAGTTTAACATCTGCACCATTTTTATGCTACTCTGAGTTTTCCACAAAACATGTGTCAACGAATCAGCTCAAGTGCCAAGTCGTACCTCATGTTGACTTCGTAGCCCTCATACACAGAGCTGAAGCATTCAGAGAGATTCGCCTCGGTAGGCTTAAATGGCACATCAGAGGCGAGATCACTGCTCGGAAATGTTGTTTTATTCGTGTTCAATCAAAGACCAATCTTTCCACAAGCGCCGTCGAATTCGCAATTGTTTGTTAATGATTGATGTCATTAGTACGATGGTATTGAACAGAGTTGAGGTGAAATGATCTTTGGCCATTAACATCACCCTCACATTGGTCTATTTCAGCTTTCTCATAACGCTGCTTTGAGTGATGTCATATACTTATAGCAAGATGGTATCGGTTGGTCAGAGTCTCTCTTTATCTCGCTATCATTTACACTCAAAATAGTGGAAATCTAGATATAAAGGCTTTCATATCAGCCGAGGATCTCTTGAACAATGATTAAGACATCCTGGCTTTGTTACGAAATCGTTTCCTCCTTCAGAGAATCGACGGCCTTCAAGTTGATAAAGTGAGATAGCAGAATCTTATACTGTTGTATCCCGTTCTATCACAAATCAAATCTCGTCATTGTAAAATTATGTTTCACTGCATGGGAGCTTTCTCGAAATCTGCTTGCTTCATCAAAAAGTATGTCAATCTCTCGAATTTGAACGATTAAGAAGACAATGAACGACGAATGACGCTGACGCACAGCAACTTGGCCCTGCCAGTTTTCACTTTCACGGAAATATTTTTTCTGAAGCACAGCGCATAAAGAGTAGAGACAGATCATCATTCGGGACCAACAAAAAATTCTTCTCCTATTGAATCCAAGCTGGTGGTGACCTTTCCTTTTTTCTACTAAAAGTAGTGATTCTACAGTCCTCATTTTGGGTTTGGTCTTCATTCTCATAAAAGGAACGAATACCTGTCGGAACGTATCCGTGCTTCTTCCAAACAGTTTTAGACTGTACTATTTTTGTGTGCTTGGGTTTTCCTGGCTTTTTTGATTTCATGAGGCCAGAAGTAAGTTGTTAGCAACCGTGATACCCATGCAGCTCTTCTAGCATAACGACTCAGGAGTTTGTAAAGGTGGCCATCTCTCGATAACCCTCAAATTCTCCACCTTCCAACCTCCATTGTAAATTTGTTGCAATTTTTCTGAATGTTATTGAGACCGTTATTTCTTAGAAAATGACCAGAATAATTTCGGAAGAAGAAAATTTCATAATAGTTATAAAACTATTATGGAACCTCTTTTTCCAATTTTTGCTGCTATTTGCTCATTGTGAAAAGGAGTGGAGAAAGTGCGATGCGCTGTATAATTAAAGAGCACCAAAGCACTACTTCGAACATCCATCTCATCGACTGTTTTTGAACCTCGCCATAAACATACAGTAGGGTCTGTGCAAATGTTCAAAGTCTTTTCGAGGTCAGTACGTCAGTGTCATACGTACGTTTCGGCGGTATCGCCATTTTTACATTGCCACACGTCCCACACTGAATTCTACTGTATAGCGGGCATAGGGAGAAGTTATGGTAATAGTAACTAATAAAGTATTATCACCAATTTTTTACAGTCGATGGACTACGGCTGATGGTGAGTAAGTAGAAATCGATCTTAGCGACTGTTTTTGAACCTTGTTTTTTGAAACATTAAACATAGTCTATGAGAATGTTTGGGGCGTATGGCGCTGATGAAACGGGCAATACCGCCGAAACATACGTATGGCGCCAGCGTAC
Source organism: Parelaphostrongylus tenuis (assembly GCA_019055375.1). Classification (NCBI taxonomy): domain Eukaryota; kingdom Metazoa; phylum Nematoda; class Chromadorea; order Rhabditida; family Metastrongylidae; genus Parelaphostrongylus; species Parelaphostrongylus tenuis. Next base: position 49,163 of record JAHQIW010000957.1, on the reverse strand, counting down.
TAATCTCGAAAAAGCTTTAATCATTCTCAAGGACTTCTGTAAAAGCCGCATAGAACTTCATAAACCATCAGCGACAACCGATTTTGTAGGCCTTAGCACGAACATTTTCGTATTTTCACCATTGTTTTTGACGACGAATTTCCTGGAGGCACAGTCTTTCTTGTGAAACTTCTCTTGATCCACATACCATACCAACATTTCCTCTTCTTTGTTGGTTGAAGTTGTGATGTCGGCGAGAAAAACTTTCAAAGCAAGTTGTGGACATCACTATTCAAAATGTGGCCCTCCAACTCGTGTGATTATCGTTAGAGGAGGTAAGTGATCACGAATAATCTTGCGCTGATCACTAGTACAACTGTGTCAGCTCTGTTGCTGCTGCAAGTTCCGAAGTGCCGTCCTTCTTCATTCTCTTCAGTGGCATATCATTTCAAGTACATCGCATGCCGTTGTTAATCAGACTACATTGTACTTGATATTCTGAATTAACATCACCTCCTTGTTGAATAATCTCCGTATGTAGGGTGGATGCGTTATCAATCCAGATTCATCATAATTGTTTCGCATCACGACACCTTAGAAAAGGCACAATCTTTGACAGTGAGCAGAAAAAACTCCCTTTGTTTCAATAACTTATATTACATCAACTGTTGTCTGTGACGTGTCCTCCCGTTATCATCGAGTGACTAGAGCAGGCATCAGCAAAACTTCTATTTTTCTCTATCACGTGCAAAAATGGCAAAATGAGTCCTTCTCTCTCTAGGAATTCATTGAGCTTTATGTCCTTCCCCTAGGGTTTTCGTGAACTCAAAAAAAGTGTATTCCTACAATTTCATCACTTACTTACTGTTAAGAGAGGAGCTGAATGAGACTGCTAAACCGTGTCGGTCTATCACGTTGATATGAGATCCAACCGAACTCCGACCGTTCTAAAATTGAAAAAAAAAAATGTCAGATCACTTTATTGTTTAACCCATAAGTGTCAAGTGGTATATACATGTGTCAGCGCCGCGCGTAGCAGAAATTTCGTATTTGCACGAGCTGTAATAAAAAAATGGGAATTTGTCTGGTAAATTGAGGTTCAGAAGAGGCGTTATCATCACTGATAGAATTTCACAGAAGAGACTTTCTTAGGGGTCTTTTTTAGTTGATAGAACGCTCTTGTGTCTAAAAATCTGCTATTTTTACTAAAGAACATTAATGCGGAGGGTAACGTATTACCAACTGTTTTATAACATTTGTTTTCATAGTTTATATTTTGTCAGCATTCGCTACCTTGGAAAAATGTCGATATTGATACTAAGCCCGGTCAATGAAACGACCTTAATAATAAGTCTTACTAGCAAAAAAGCCGCTTTGCTTCCGCAGTGCGTTGTTTCAGCTTCACAACGAGCTCGTTAGAATTATATAGTAAAATTTTAGGTTTTTTCCACTTTTCCGGTAAAACATAAAAGCGACCCCCTTTGCTGGAAAAGAAATTTCTATAAGAGTGTTGGTAATCACTCGAAAGCTAAGAAATCTCTGGCTACTGTGCTAAGTGGTCATTTTTTTGAAAGCACTCTTTTATAACGTTGTAGCATACAAAATAAAATTATGTTTCACACCCGCGCATCCCCATTTTTATCACGCATATAATTAGTTGGATGTACGGAAAGCATTTAGACGTGTAGAGGGAATCTCTCATTATCATGATGATTCGTTTTATCTAGAGTTCCTTAGTTGTATGTACGGAAAGCATATAGACGTGTAGAGGTAATCTCTTGTTATCAAGGTGATTCGTTTTATTTAGAGTTTCTTTCACAGCAAAAAAAAATCCGAATCATATAACAAAAATTGCAGTTCACATGTGATCCCCCTTGGCGTCATCGATCGATCGCCGTGTTAAAATCGCGTACGAAGCTTCCTTACCCCCGCCCCCAACTTGTGGATTGGCTTAAAAAACAGTGCCAGCGTATGTGAATCAGTCTTATTTCTTCCTGCTACACTGCAGAGAAACGGTCTTTCTAGAAAATAAGCTCAGAGTTGGATCGTGGAAACTTACAATATCGAATGGTCATTAATGGTCTAAAGGAAGAACTCTGTCTTGCGAGCAAAACGCGGGTGTGAAACCAAATTCTTTTTTTCTGCTACAGCGTCGTTAAAAGACTTTTTAAGAAGCAAGCACAATTGAGTTCTTTGAGAGTTGAGCCATTGAAAGACTACAAGTAGTCTAAGGAAAAAATTTTGTCCAGCGAAATATAAGCAAAATAAAAAAGCAGGTGGTGCGTGTGAAACACAATCTTATTCTGAATGCTACATCGTTATAAAGAGGCTTCTTCAGAAAAGGGCTACGTAGCGCAGTGGGCAGAGATTTAAGCTCACGAATGATTAACAACACTCTTATAAAAGCTCTTGTATAAGGAATCGGATCGTTTTATCATTTGTCACCGGATAACCAAAAAAAAAACCAAATTTTGATTCTGAGCAGACTGAATTCTAATAAAGATTTTAACTGCTAAGATACACAGTAGTCTCGGAAAATCGTTAAGTCTTATCGGCATCGCATTGCAATGTGCAATATCATTTTCTACAAATAATTCATTGCTTTGTGATGGTCTTGACACATTTCAGCCAAGAATGGTTTTGTTAGAGCCTCTTCTATCAGTATTCAACCATTTATAGACTACTGAATCCCCTTTAGTGATCATAAAAATCAAAACTTCTTAGAAGACCTCAACATCGTCATTCTAACGCGCTGTGGCTCGCAGCGCAGTCGCGACGCTTGCTGCGCTATAAATCAACGTGGGACCAAATGGGTCAATAATGAGTAGATTACACCTGTAAAGAGACGAAAAGCCATAGAATTTTGTTGACATTGGATCTGAACTGATGAGAAGAGTAATCATGAATATCGCGTTCAATTCTTGAGGACGATTTAAGAGATATGGGCCATATGTTTCCCAGCACGGCGCGGCACTCAAGCACTAGTAACCCTACCGTACTCAGTACAGGTAAATATAGAAGGTCACGGAAAAACTCAAGAAACTGAACCCCTCATGTCCCAAATATAGTTTATTGATAAGACATGCACATTTGAAGCATCCTATTTTGAAAAGGCATTCCCGGAAATTCCAGAACTTTTAACAGGGCGAGAAACAAAATTGTTGGAAATGTTGAAGGTCAGAAGTCGGGAACCACACTGAGGGATCAGCAGCAGTTACTCGCAAAGCGACTTGGTCTGTGCTTAGGTGAAGTCAAAAAAAATCTTAGAAGAAGGTAACGTAAATAATAAGTTTGCAAAGTGAACCATTTAAAAAGGGGTCCAAAAATTGATGAATAATCATAACTTCATGTATTCCAAAAATAGTGGATAAAATTGCGAGTTGCGTCGATGACAGTCACCGGAATTCAGTCATCTCTCGGAGTACCGGCATGATGCTTTGCATAGAATTCTAGTCTGTTTATAACTCTGGGATATAAAAAATCTTTCTCAAGTCCCCAGTAGCATGACTTCTCAACTCAGAGCATGTTTGTAACAATGGCCAACGAATGGCCAAATGAAATAAGGTCGTATTCGAATGTTTCTGGTTGCAACAATTGGAGTAATGAAGCCGGATTTCTCACCAGGTTTCTCATATCCGCTTCTTCGTTTAAGATGCCACTCGTTTCGATGTGGTTTGATTGCAGGTTGATCACTATTGGAAAGCCGGTTACGAAATCGGGATCGCCTGAATAAAAAACATTGTTTCCGGAGTAGTCGTTCATAATTTGTGTGGACGATTTTTCTCTAAAGCTTACCGCATCTTCCCACAATGCTATGGTCAATGTGCAATCATTGTAGAGCTTGTAAAACTTAGGAATTTTATACACTGAATATTTTTTGTAAGGAAGTGCGGCGTTACCGTGCAGCTACCCGGGAAAGTCTAAGCCTGGCTATCATTATGACTGTAAGGAGCTCTGACCACGAGTATTCTACGACATTCATAAGAAAGATAACGCCCTCATGAAGCACTTGAGAAATCAAGCGGAATGTTTGAAGAACTTTTTGAGATGATTATAAGGAAACGAACTGGATGCAGCAGTCGAAACAACATTTGAAATGTGCGAACACCTGAGAACAATGAATGCAAAAAAAAAAAACGAGTGCTTCTCACCAAATCTTATGAGAAGAAAGATAAACGGATATCTGCACTTTCATGAATTAATTCGGAGATGAGGAATCTTTCAATAAATCAAAGAGGAAAATACCAACCGATTTGTTCAAACCTCGCGATTGCGTCCCGCTGTGTCATTAAAAGCTCTCGAAGATACATCCCATCGAACGAAACATTTGAACGATTACTGTATCGATCTGCAAAAATTCATGGCCATATTTTTTGCTCCTTAATACTGCTCATACTCCATGATGAATTTCTTAACTCAAGATCGTATTCCTCTTACTCATCATTATTTCCACTATAAGACTGAGCGCTAAGAACGCTGATGGCGATGGCGGTCCTTTTAGGGTAAAGCCATTTGGAAGTATTGTCTCTTGTGCTCTTTCGACTGTTGCTTGATAACCAGCAAGGTCAAATTTGGTCAGTAAACCACCTAAAATACGCTAGGTAAATTGAAGAGGATATGATGATCGTCGATTTTTCCTTTACTAACCCATCTGGTATCTGTTGGCAAACCAAAACAACGAATCTATGTGGCAACTGATATTCGAAATTTCTGGTATTTCACTGCATTTTTTGCATTGATATGATCATTCATACATTCTTAAGAGAACTGAGTGGTGGGCAAAAAACGGCCTCGTGCGGGAATCGAACCCGCATTTCATCCTATGCGGGACGCGTGCTCTACCACTACACCACCGAGGCACATTTGCGCCGCCACTCTTTCTTCAACATCTCTATAATCGATGGTGTAATGCTAGAGCACGCGTCCTCGGATAGGACGAAACGTGGATTTGATTCCCGCCTGAGGCCGTGCTTTTGACCACCACTCAACTCTCTTAGGAATCTATGTGAGTTTGTACTTGAATGAATGGTTCCTGCTTAGAATACGGTGTGAGACATGAATCTTACACAGGGGATCGGCTTGCCTTACTTTAGTGCTTCTGAAAGCTATTTGATTTTAGGATAATTTCTGCGATTCAGTAAAAGTGAGGCATTTGAGGTTTCAAAAGTTCTAATCTGAAGCACTACCATTTGAAAGCGCTCTAATCCAAACACCTACCCATAGTTTAAGAATGGAAGAACAAAACTGTCGGGATCAGGTGCCGACCTATTTTGAAAAACATAAAAAAATATTATTTCGTAGTTGACATTTTCCATTAGAAATTTGTGTCAAAACATCGTCTAAGCCTCGCTGTTATTTTGAGAAAGGTGGCCGTGTGTCCGCTGGAAAACAAAAGGAAAGGAAAGGTCGTCGTGAATTTTTGAATTCATTACATGATTAGAGAAAATCAGCCCAAATTGCCAAAATAAAGACAAGATTTCAAATCCAGGTGATTTAAAGGTTACAAGTCCCACTTATCAGTCAAAATCTGCGTTAAAAATCAAATGAAAAATGCTCACCCCTCTCTATCATTTCGTAAATAATCTCACTGGCAATTTCACCTCTGTAGAACATCTCCACTGGATCCCTACTTAACGATAATCGTCGAAGAAATTCTGCATGAATGGGATCGACAAAGATCTCGCCCTCAGTAAGTGCCACGTTAAATGCAGTGCTGAAATCAGATTGTCGCCTTTTTAGAGGTGTCAAGGGGGCTTCGTTTCATCTATTAAAGTTGAGTTCGCTCCCGAGAAGTTCAAATTTCAGTAGAAACACAAGTGAAAATGCTAATCTTCGAACAAAAATACTCCATAAAACGTACGCCATGCTCTTCTCCGAATTAATTTCTTTATGACGCTCCTTGATAGCTTCAGCAAAATTGTTGCTTATAGGAAAGCCTGAATAAAAAAAAGCTACTTTAGCTAGCGTTTGAAGCAAACATTCGTTTTTAGTTCCGAACTTTGAGATCCAGGAAAGCTTGAATTCTTAAACTGAGAATACACGTGAAGCCAATTTCGTCATAAGTAAACCTTCGTAGAGGAAAAATTATTGATACTAGCGAAAATTATCAGAAAGAAGCAGTAAAACAAAGTAGAAAACTAATTACATTTAATTAGGAGGATAAATAAATGTGTTAAAGAGTAATAGGAAAACTATTGGTATCGATTTCAACTTCCACCTCTTTTGATCAGATATATCGTCGGCACAAGCAACTCCTGCCATGCTATCCGGCCGGAGCCAAATCGCCTGAACGCAGTCCAAATACCATGAAGAAAACCAGGTGTTGCGACAGACGAATATCCTATTATAGAAGACTCTTCATGCAAAATGGTGTTTCCCGCTTGAAAACTGACTACATTCAGTATTCAAAAACTTCTCACCGATTTTGGCAAGTTTTGGATTGAACATAAATGTTGCTTCATTAGCAGTTCGCGGAGCAGCTGTATACCCTCCTACGACGGCCGTTTCATTGTTTTCTCTAGAAAAAAGTTGTCTTTAGAAGTGTTAGGTTTGTCCATACTTTACGTTCATGCTTTGACATCTACATAAAACATTTTCTGGAATCTTAGTGTGTGACTACTGTCCGAAAGCAGCCGACTAGGGAGGCTTCCGATCTCTTCGCGGGTTTCCGATATTGGCAACAAATTCGTCCTAGAAGAGCTCTATTCGAGATACAAGCTCAATAATAGTGTGAGATCAACACATGTAAAAACTCTAAGATTCTACTCTAGGTTTTTAGAGAGAGTCAACTCAAGCAGCATGCGTTCAAATATAAGATCGAAATCCTCAAATAGCGCACACTCATTTTTGAGATCTTCATACATATCACAGTGATGGGCTCAATTCATGTTATAAAATCATCATCGTCCACTAAGATCTTCTGTCTCGTGTGAGACTAGCTATTTCTTAAGATTTTTTGCACTGACGTTGAACTGACGCTCTGTTGGCAATGAGTAGCACTAGCACCACTGCACTAGTCAAACGTTTGAAAATGCAACATCCAAAGCATCTGCCAGCACATCTGAGCAAAATATAGAGTGTATCAAAAAAACTTAAATATCAGAATCCTCAATGAACAGGATGTGATAGTAGTTGTGGACTATAAATCCCACGGTGATTTACTGCGCTTGTGACGCTTTTCTCAATGTTCATCTTCCAAGCCGGACGAGTAAAGAACCATCGAAATACATTACACTTTGCCTATTCAGACTACAAAATATTTCTATTTCAACACATACCCTAACATAGCAACTAATTTCAATGCATAGCAATCTTGAAAATACTATTACACTTAGAACGAACGAGCATTAGTTTGCAGCAAGCTCTATTAACCAATATAACACCACGCATGTTTTTGATACCTACTCCAAACTGAGTTCAATCAATTTCCTAGTCGTCGTCAGCTTGGTGTTTTCATGGCAATGAACAATGATTTTTGTTGATTGAGGCACTTAAAAAATTGTGATAAAGGATAAAGGATAAAGCTTTCAGCGTTGATCAATCCCTAAGGGATGTGCCATACGTTTGCCTTCAATTTTTAACTTCGTTTGAGGTGATTGAATGCATATATGGCCTTTACAATGACTCGCGGTGGCCTCCCGCTGTATCGAGTCAGTGCTGCTTATCCTCCCAGACAAGTCTGAGACCAGTCTGGTACCAATTTACCGACACCGGTGGGATGGATGGCTTGGTGAGTCAAGAGCGCCAGATTGGACCACTAACCTCGTGTGCGACGCAGAGCACCTCTAACCACTGCGCCACATGCGCTCCGAAGAAATGTAAACGAAAGAGCATTGTGGAAGAGACTTTGACCTATCGTCCTATGAGTATGAATGCTGTTTATCATACTATGGAGTATGCCTTACCATTGTCAAAATACAGAGATTTTGCCGCCAGCATCTGACATCGTTTTAAATTCATCTTATCATTTCAAAGTGGATCACTTCGATATTCTATTCGAGTGAGCGCACTTAATGCAGTAACAATGATTTGTTATAGCTACGGGAGTAAGATGCTATCCAATCCCCAGTTAATCTAGTTATCAATGAACTTTTTCGAAAAAAAAGGATTTTTTTCGTAAATATTGGGCGCATAAAACAATATTTCTTCTCCCACTCTTCCTACTTGAATCCTCTCCCAATTAGCTATGAACGAATACACATAGCACGCTGGAAAAAACCCACCAACCACTGAAGTCAAAGCGTACAAACTGATAGGACTGCATGGAAACGAATAAATTGGATTGAATTTTTACAAGAAAGATAATACTTTGGAAAGATTAAATCTAAGAAAACTAGATCTGTATACGCTGGAGCAATGAATGAAGTTTACTTCAAAGGTTCCTCAGGCCATCACGTTCACAAGTAGTCAACAAGGAATTGCTAGCAGCTTCCGAAATCATGTACGATCGCGTAAGAATTGAATAATCCGCCAATATTTCTCTCACATATACACGGAGGCAATATTAACCCTTTGGGTACGACAGGGACACGCCGCTAGTGCCTCTCAGCACATACTCAAAGGGTTGATTATCACCACTTTTTTTAATCATCGAAAGGGTGCCACTGATGAGTCCCAATACGACGCACTTGTAAAGCATTAGACCTAGAAGCTCAAAACATGTTATATCCGGAACAGTTAAAGTTTTTACTACCACACAAAAAAACTGTGCATTACTTGTGAGTAAAATGAATCACAAGCAATTTCCTTTTGAATTACTGCTCACTTCAGTTTATAACCTTCCCAAGTAAAATCTTCCAATTCTAAGAGCTTGATAAGATTTGATGATGTGGTTAATTGATGACCACCACACCTCAAAGCTCCACTTCCATGGAATCGAGAAATGCCCTATCCTAACGAATTCTCTTCACCGATGAAGTGCAACGAGCGCAACACCTGTTTTCTGTACCTCTCTTCTTCTCCACTTCACGAGGGTCGTTTTCCTCACAACAACCATGTCTTTAGAAGTGTAGCATGAATTATTGCCCCTAGCGTTGAGATTTATTGGAATTTTATGATCGGCTTGGGAAAACAGCAAGGCAAATGTCGCTTCTCTTCATTGTTCACGACTTTACATTCATTCAACTTTTATTACCCAAAATTGTACTGTAAAAAGTGTAGGAGCGTAGCTTTCCAGAAGATTCGAAAATTTCATTTATTGCATATTCCGACATTACATGTAGCACATTGTGCGAATCACAACTCTTTTTCATTTGAATTGTTTTCGCTAATTCATTGTCTACAAAAAGTCTGCGCATTTTGCGGCTGAACTCGTTTGCTGCTAAACGCTCTCACGATAAATGACTCCTATTGGTGTCACATTGAGTCCTGGAAGTGGTCAACTTGGCAGGCCATACTGTTTCCAGTGGTTTACTTCAATTGCCAGAAGTCTTCTTCAAATCCTCTTATAATCAGTAGATAGCCTATTCAGTGCAGATATTGTGGCACGTCGTCCACTTAGAGATGTCTTTTCAATAATACATTTTCACTTAATTTCCCATATTGGTGCGAGACAATGTAAGTCCTGAGGAGAGTGCAAATATAAATATGGCCAGTGATAAAGCGTAGAGATCCATTTGCATCCAAGACCTTGCATCGTTCGCAATGCCGTTTTTGACGAGCAATTCATTGTTTTCTATTTTTCAGTGGCTATGATAACTTTTAGGAATTTTTTGGAATGAGGGGATTTGAAACCATAGCATGAACATCGTAATATTCCTTGCACGATATATAAGCTCCATTGAACACTAAGAGCAATATCATCGCAATGCGGAAAAGTGCTTTTTCTTCATACACAAGTTTTAGGTCACCAAAAATATGAGAGGGTGCATGAAGAAAAGCGAGAATACTCAAAACAAGAAAAGTTTAGAAATTTTTTGAATTGCGAAGAAAAACAGATTTGTAGAACCGAAATCACATCAAAAGGTGGCAGGGCTACATAAAAAGTGTTGGGTGACCTTTGTAACATCCCTAGTGTCACAAGGAGTACATGGAGAGATACGCGTGCCCACTCAGCAGCGAAATTGAGATCAGATGCTATCCGAGAGTGCTGAGGGTTACCGTATTCCTTTTGAATGTCAATCATGCAGATTGTTCCTGTAACCCTGATATTGCCGTGTTGGGGCGGTTTTACATTATCAGAGGAAGCGTGTTGACCCCACGGCAGATCTGGTGGCAATTCTCCCACATCGTAGGGGCGGGGTCGGGTACGTCGTCAGTGTCATCGAACTAGAGTCTTGATTGGTTGTGACATCCGCATAATGAACGGCATTATTACCCACTGTGCCACAGATCAAGGTAGTTGGTGTAGTAAAGCATCTAGTTAGATTCTCGATAATCGAGAGTACATTTTTTAATAAAAGCAAAAGCGCTTGACATCTTACCACCATGGGCTGAGGCATACACAGATGGTCTTCCTACCTGCCGTGTATCAACATCACCATTCCGCCACCGAATCCACTACTATGTGGATGGACGGCTCCTGTGCAAATTGCGGTCGCTATGGCCGCATCCACAGCGTTTCCCTCCACGAATCAGCACATCACTGAAATCAGGCTATATGAAACTGTTAGAGATGCCCTTAGTTCCTCTTTTCTAAGTTTCTGTACTGATTTACGTTTAATATCCAGATATTAGGGCATATTAACTTTAAAATGGACAATTCCCGCATTGAATCATATGATGATGACAGTTCACTTCATCCTTTCGGGACAACGTGGGCCAGAAAGAGACACGATTCGTCACTATTTACGATTTATGAACTTGAATTAGGCAAAGAAGTTAAGCCAACTTACGGTGAATAAAGTTTACATTAAGAAAATCGGAAACTTAACAAAGAACAAAAGCTGAGTCTTTGTATTGTAAGGTAACTCACACGATGTAAAACACGTTTTCCATTTCCTGATTGAAAACCTAACATAATATGGTCAGTTTTCTTAAAAGAATTAATGTCCGACCTATGAAGAAGTTTAGTATAATCATAATCTTCAAATATTCGAGTAATAGCGAGTGATAGTGATCGATCAATTTGTATTCACTACAGATGACATCAGTCAACATGAAAAATCATGTTGGAAATTCCTTCCGAAAACAACAGCTGCTCTAAAGAGTTTTCGAAGACGTTGATTACTCATAAGACAACTCAGATGTCCGACTATCTCTAAACCTCGACGTGATTGAAAAAATTTAAAATTTCTCAAGAAGACTCATAAGACAATCAGTCGAACTGCCCTTTCACTGATCGTTCAATTCTGATTTTAGTCCGGAAAAATGAGGTTATGAGTAGCACAGTGGAGTTATGGAACCTATGTGTTGAGGAAATTCAAGATGATTTAGTCCTTTATTGTGACTCAAGAGTTGTTTTTGGTTGACGAAATGCTATGTACAGCACAGTGATCATAACCAATCCATAAGGGTCATCGAAAGAAAACGAAGCAATTATTGGTACTTAAAAATAAACTTGATAACCATGTGGCAAACATCTGCGTGATTTTTTTTTACAAAGTCGGCCAGCTGATCGTTATGATGACCTGGGAAATCTCTATGCAATCGAGTTTTAGAAAAAGAGGTTCTCGATTTCTGAGGCATATACAGCTCTTGAAAACAAGCTTTCCATAATGTACGTGTAACTCAAACAGAATCATACTGAGGGGCATTGGTCTCAAAACGACCTCGTGTTTCCTATCAATGCAATTTGATAACAACACTTAAATAGCTTTAGAAATTTATTAACAAATTTCCTTAGCTGTTTTCTATTGATGTATGCATGAGACATTTGTGGAATAAAAGCTATTCAGGAGAATTTTCATCGAAAACGCTCACCTCAATAGGCATTTTCTGGATGTGATAGAAAAGCAAATAGTGGGTCTAAATTTTCAATAATAGACACACACTGAAGGGAAATTGGGGCCTTTCAGAAAGCATAAAAATTTCGGACTTTGATGTAATTCTCGCAGGATGTCCAGTCAAAAGAGATTATGAGATACTTGAAAGATAATGAAGAGCCCTCATTCATTCCTTTGTCAAATTTCTAAGGAATTCTTATAGCATCAGAAAAGTATGCATAAGCTTCCAATGCTAATTTTAAAGACAAAAAACTAAAAAAAATGGAAAAAAAACTAGATATTGGAAGAAAAATTGTTTGCTCAAAAAGGTTATGCCATAGAAAGAGTGATAAATGATGTTCATAACATAAACAATCATTTTAACAGAAAAAACAAAATAAAGGAATACAATTGAAAATCTAGTCATACCGTCCGATTTCTGCACAGAGCTCATTTTGACAAGAAACAGCTGCGTGTAGAAATCGTCTTGAAGTGCTCCGAGGTGGTTGTGGGCATTCATTTAATATCTATATTAGCAAAAATACAGACAGAATTTGAGAGAAGAAGGTCACACGTACCTCTGACATTTCGCTGGGAACTGCATCATGCAGTGCAGATGGTACCGAAAGAGTCTCATCCGCTAGCGCGTTGCTGATTTCGGAGAAATTTTCCTGGGAATTGCCCTATAATGGCACATGACGATGGACAGTTTAGTCAAATTTTACGCAAGAATTTTTTGTCAAAATTTAATGCAAAGAGAAAAGTTATTTTCATGATAAAAAACCATAAAACAAATCAATACCATTCTTTCAAAGTGCTATGAAACGAAATGACCTCATAAAATGTGACGTTTTGTTAATATAGAAGTTGAATACATGGAACTTACTGTCACAATTGTATTGAAAGGACTTATTTGTCTTTTAACGAATTTATTTCTTACTTGGCAATTAGATGGAGGTGCAGACGTAATCACCACTTGATCGTTTACAATCTCAGCAGTGAAAAGGAGATGAAAAACGATGCCAGAAAGCAAGAGAATGACGAGTAGACATGCTGCGACCACCCAGGGCAAACCTCTGAAATGGAGACGATGATGGAATAAGCAAAAAAGGCTGCGATTCTTGAACGAATCACTCTGTAATCATAGAAAAAGTACTTAAATTTTTTGAAGCTCTTCAGGCCCCAAAGCGTAAAGCTTCCAAATCTATCAAAGCACATTGGTTCTCAGAGCCCAAAATTATCAAATAAGCCTACAAAAACATCGAGATACCGATTTTAAATGCAGATGGAAAGTTTCTCACTATTTTGGAACTTTTTAGATGCTCCTAGAGAGGTTGGCAGGTAATCGTATGGAAAAATTATTCAATAGGAGATTGACTGTTTTCTACAAAGAACTCACTTGGATCTTAGTTCCTGAATGTCCTCTGGTGGATTGTACATTTCTAGATCCACAAACATATTGATAGAATTAATAGGAGTTAGCTCAAAAACACAAATACCATCAAAATATTGAACAAATAGCAAGAATAGAGCATTTATCTGACAATGCTACAGTGTACATTTTCATAGCGCAAAATCATAAAAAGTGAATAATATCGATAAACTAGTAAAGAACAACGGGAAAAGCAAGTTCCAGAAACTCTATAAAAGCAGGTAAAATCTCTAACAAAAGTTTTGTGCTTCGTGTCTTTTGGTGAAAAACCGAGCAATCGCTAGAGAAGCAAATGACACCACCGTTGCGGTCATGGGTAATGCCTGAGGCTGCCATGGTGGCCACAACTTGTGCTTGCGTCGTAAACAAGTGGGGGTCGTCTCAAATTTACAACTTGTTATTCATGATCAGGACTCGATGAATGCCAGCTTTACATAGTCTTTAGCAGCTTTCTTGATAAGTCAATCATGAAGTTGTTACCAGCTCATTAGAACAGCTCACTTTTCTGCACAATCCATCTACTTCGGAGTCTGGAAAGATCACACTGCCTGCTACCCACCTAACCACCTCGATATCCATACAGAAAAACCCGTGAACCCTGGATTTTATGCGCCTTAGAAACAAAACAACTTCTCTACACACCGCTCAAAGTCATCCGTTGAGTACTCCATGTGGAAGTAAACTGAGCAGAGTTCACTATGGATTGTCAATGCACCTCTCATATCAAAATATCTGTCTAATATTCTGTGTACTTATACAGCTTCATTATGATACCATCAGATATTACACGTCAGGATAGTATTGAGCAACAGCCAAGTCCAGACGCAAAAACGTTTGAGACTTTTGTCGACGATGGATGAGAAATAACAAATTGAATAGAAAAAGTGGACTTGCGAAGTGTTATACATGCGACATCGGGTCATGTGATAATAACTGAAAGGATTAATCAAGTTTAACTAGTGTAATCGACTTTCTTCCTCTTCTAAAATTTTCCAATCTAGTTCAACATTGTTCCTCGTTCTTTTCAATTTTTTTCTCGAATTAATAGAACCGTCTTTGTATAGGCTTATAGTCGCCCCATAACCAATGTATTTCGGAGTTGAGCGCAAACAAATGATAGCTAATTACACAAAATAAAATTATAGTGTCACTTAGGTTGAAAAGAAGCCTTACATTTTTTAAAGTAGAAGAGCGTTAAGAGCAAACGATTTCCGATTTTCTCGATCTCATAATTGATGATATTCATATGTGAACGGTGTGAAATATACGAGGTACAAAACTCAGCAATTTTAAAGTAGCAGTAACAAAGGCGCAAATGCTTCTGCTGTACTTCAGACAAACCCGTTGGTCAATACCTACAAGTTGTACTTCATTTCTATAAATGATTTAGAAAGAAGCCCTGCATACAAAACGCGCTCACTGGACAATACTTTCTTCCTCCTACTACACTCCTTAAACAATATTAGTGGAAATGGAACAGTGGGTTGTGAGGAAGAGTGGTTAGTAATGTAATCTATAAGAGGACGAAGTGCTTGTTTAATTCCCTCCTCATACCATTCTGAACTAACGCGAGAGCACCTTTGCTCGGCTATCTTCAAGATGGCAGCGACATCAAGAATCAACTTGACCAGCATTATACGACATTTATAAAGAAGAAGAAATACTCGAGTACAGTTTCTAATACACTAAATTACAATAAATTAAGAAATACAATTTCAAATAAGCAGCTGAAACAAGATGCGCAGTGTACAAAGATTGTGCGGAGAATGAATGCGAAAAAAACAAAACGATCACAAAAAGTACTAAGTCTGCAGATTAGATGTGATGACAGATCAAGTGAATAATATTCGACAACAGAAAAAAAAACCCTCCATATTTTTGCACGATAAACAGGTGACTCTTGCACAACAGATTGTCAAAATTTACTGCGCTGATCAGAGTACCTCTAGCATGTGATTCATTCTCTCGCACTCATTGTTACAAAAGTTCTTACACATTGCGCATACTGTTTCAGTTGCTACTTGAGGAATTCGTTTTTTTTCATGTTGGTTACTGAATGCTGACAGAGATGATACTCTTGCAGCCGTGGAAGTGACCGAGCTAAGACAACCATAGGCGCGCAGTTGATTAATTGCAAGTGCTGGGGTAGTGGATTAAATCAGCGCATTGCTTATCACCTCGTTCTCTGGTATACAGCATCACTGATCATTGTGATATACCTGATAATTATTTTTCTAATCATGCACGTGGTGTGTTATGGTCACTTCTACAGTGCAATACACGTGTGTTTCGGTTTGACAACCTCATCAGTTGCACAGCGTAAATAGTTATCACACATATTGAAATTTGAGGTGGTCTTATGAAAACACTCGAAACGAATGGTATGATATTTCACAAATACCAGCCGAGAGCAATCGAGTATACAGCACTGCCATTTGATGAATTCTTTCACTTGATGTTACTTGTAAATAGTGCGTCCGCGTTTTCTCTATATAAGGGTGTTGGGTTTCCTCAAGAGGATTGGCTATGACGAAAAGCACCGTGGAACTAATGAGGCTGTCAAGCCGGAAACACTCGTGTATTGCACTGTATAAGCACTCATAACAGAGCACATATATGGCTTAAAAAGTAGTCATCAGGCATATTAAAGCATGTATAAATATATATATATATATATTTCAATAATATATATTATATATATTACTATAGTATATATATATATATATATATATATACTATAGTAATATATATATGTATATATATATATATATATATATACTTTTGTACACTGGCAACAACGCATTACACAATACCTCCTGTATGGCAGCCGAAGGATAGGCTCGCGAAGTTTTTGGAGAAAAAATGCAAGAGACATTGAGTGCAACCCAATTTCACTCCATTGCAGTTTTTATTTGCAGGAAAAATCTCGATAGCGTTAGCTGGAATAAAAAGTGGGAACAAAACAGTGATGAGAAATCTATATGTCAGACTGCCTAAAGTAAAACACCAAAAAACGATCACTCGAGAAGCAAAGAAAGCGTGTGGAAGTCTACAACGAGATGGATGGATTGCCTTCATAGAGACCAGCTGTTGCTGTGGCCAATGCTTCGTGATCTTGTTTCAAAACCATTTGAATATCAGTAACCATTGAAGCATGCTGATTCTCTCTGTGATTTCTGCGTGAGAAGAGAACCTTCAAACTATGTGTTAGAAATTATATAAACCCAAAAGATGAACCTAATATCGCGTGCAATCATTAAAAAGAGATATAAAGCAGAAAGAAGTAGAGTATAAACCAATCATACTGTTCCAGTGTCGATCTTTTAAATTGCACATTACTTTGCAGTATGAAAAATCACAACATAAATGCAATGGAAAAAAACTTCAAGAGAAATAAATAATAGCGCGATCTCAAACAAAGTTCTTAAGCGACAGCGACAGCAGCCACATTTTGCGTCCATGCAGAAAGACATTAGCACTCAAGGATTCGAGGGAGGTTTGACTTGGCCAGCATTCAATTACATTCCTGAGAAAGAGAACGACATTCAAGCAACAGCCGAACGCACTTATAACAAGTTCATAGACCTCCTTGGATGATGAATATGAGGAAATGAATGGAATGCAAGAAGTGCTGAACTTGTACATCAGATATGAAGCTGGGATATGTTAAATCATGGTGTCATATTTCATTCAATGGTCGATTCCAAAACTTTTTCGTCAAGTCTCCACTAATCAATCGATAACTTTCCTAGTACAGATGTTGTAGTAGGTGTTGGTGAGGTAACCCTTATTCTATTTGAATATCGACACTAAAGTTTTCGTTGTGTTACGAATAACATATACTAAATAGTAGAATACACCATCATAATAGGTTGCCGAAAAATTCTGAGAAAATCCTTGCAACTTCTTTGGGTGTCGACGATTTTTTGTGATTTGGGCTCATTCGAAAGCCCGTCTTATTTCATGTTGATTGGTATATGATTTACCGACTTATTCCAAGATGGAGTTAACAAGCGAGCAAACTAGGTTGTTGATGATGCACAATGGCTGTTGGGTTCAAATGCAACGGTGGTGATTTGAGCACAGCTTGACGATCAACTTCTTTTGGACGTCTCTGAACGCGGCTGATCTACCAAGCTTTCTTCACACTCGTCAAACTTTTTGAACCACCTGTACACCGTACTTTCGCCAACTTTGCCTTCGCCCCAAGCCAGTTTGATGCGTTCGCTTGCCACCGTTGCATTTGAACCCAGCAGTCATTCGTGCAACATCAACAACCTAATTTGCTCGCTTGTCAACCCCATCTTGAAATAAGTAAATATATTATATACCAATCAACGCGGGAGAAGACGGGCTTTCAAATGAGCCCAAAAAGACAAAAAATGGCCGATACCCAAAAAAGTTAATAGCATTTTGTTAGAACTTTTTCTCTAACCTATTAGTAGCATCATCATATCGTAAGCGAAAGAACAAAGTCCGCGCTAGAATGTCACCATGTTCGTAAGCTCTCAATTTCTCTGAATACTGGAAAACTCTTGGAAAATACTCCTTTTTTTGCTTTTTTCAATCTTAGTGGTTACTTAGCCTAATATTCGAAAATTTCAACAGTACACTTGTTTTTTAGAAATATTTTTTTGCACTACAGCAGTGAAAATAAAATTATGTTTCACACTCGGGCAATTTTCGCTGGACCATACTTTCTTCTAAACTATTAATAACCAAACAATAGCACAATATCGACATTCTCAATGCTTTCTGAAAAGGACTTTTTAGTGCATTGTTGCATCAAAAAACATGAGGTTTCGCACTCGACGCGCATTTCTTGTCGTCTAGGGTATGTGCAATATTTCCAAAGCACGAAGGTTTGATGCAATGTTGCGAATTTTATTACCCACATACCGAAGTAAAGAATGCGCGCCGCGTGTGAAATGCAACTTTATTTTCGATGTTGCAGTGCAACAAAGAAGCTTTTCAGATAATCAAGCACATTACTGAAATCGCCGAGATTTAAACTGTCCAATGATCACTGAAAGTCTGCAGGAAAAGGTCCAGAAAAAGATCAATGTGTGAAACACAATTTTACTTTTACTACCACAGAGTAGCAAGCAAGCCTTTCCAGAAATACAATATATTACTGCATGTTGCGATTTAAGCTATCGAATGACTAGCAAAATCTCCAAAAATAGCAGAAACGGCGGTCCTTTGGAAGAGGCTGAAAATAGGTGTGGATAGGAGAAAAGTACAAAAGAAAATTATTGCCTATTGCTGAGAAACGAGCATGTCTGGCTAAGTTTATGGGTCTACTCCTGCACAAGGCATGTGCGAACGTAAACTATTCACTAGTAAAGTTTGAAACCACTCTGTAATCAACAGAACAGATGATTCATACAGAAAATCACAAAGCAACACTGATTTTTGGATCATTCCAAATTGGTCGACCATCCATAGCGATCGAACAGTATTACTGCGAAATCTCAGCAGATAATAATAGCCATAAAAAGTTTGATGCTTGTTTCCTTTACTCACATTCCGCAATGCCCACAAACTGAGTGACTCACGTGTTACTATTTAACTTTATAGCATGTTTTTGAGAAAAAACTTGCTATCAAAAGTTTATAGCATATTATCGAAAAAAATCACATGAAGGATTGTAGCTATAAAACAGACTCATTCTGACAAAAACAAACGTAAGAACGATTCAGAGATAGGCTGTCAGCAACTTGAGAAGTTTACGAGCTAATCTGTTGTAAATTGCTCCGTAAATGAGAATGCGCTGTTTTTCTGACGAAAAGCACTATGAAATAAGATACTTCTGTTCACAACACGATTCTACGATCACCATCCATTTCACAGACACTAAAGATCACAAGATAAATTACAAGTTATGGTAACCGAACTCAATGGTCACTCTGCGGCAATTCCTATTTGGCCAACGAGTTCATTGAAGCGTGCAGTGAGCCATCATCGGTGTTTGTCAGCAAACTCACGGCATGATTAAGTACCGGTTCCAGAACTTCCCAGTATTCCTAAACATCCGCAGATCTTGAAACATTAAAAAAGGAGGAAAAGAGCTACGATTAATATAATATTCTACAGCTTGTTCAAAAATCAATAAATTTAGGTCCACCTGATAAATACCTTGAAATACATCAATTGTAATTTCTTCATGCAACCATAAAACATGTTCACAGAAAATTCAACAGGCTGAAGTCTTCAAAAAACTTTTGTACTTGTAAGAATTGTGAGTTTCTCATATGAATAACTATTCTGGAACTTCACCTGACATAGAGAACAATGACGAATTGATACTGAAAGAGTGAAACCTAGTTTTAGATGCATTTTGCATTTAACTAACTCATGTTTAAGTGATTCATACGTATTTTAGTTAACATATAGCGCTTAGCTGCGTGTCTGGAGGATCAGTCACGCGTGGGCCGTCCACGGAAAGCTTCGCTAATCTTGCGCACCGCTTAACTAGCATTTTCCTCTACGGGTTATTCTTGCATGAGTAGCAAGCGAGCTTGTTCCCAAGACAGCTCCATCTTGAAGTATAGGCAAGATTTAGACCAAAATGTTCTGAAATAATGCGCAGTTTAACGATACCGAAACCATGCAATTTTAATTACCTGTGATGATTAAAATTGGTTTCTAATGTTCTAGAGTCAAAACTTATGGAATGATCTAATAATCCACAACTTCAGGATTCATGAAAAGGTTCAATCCTTATCAAAAATTCTCATCATTTTCAACGGATTTCCATAGAGTGCTTGCTTTGAAAAGGTTAAATCTCCATTCCAGTGTAACACAACTAATGTGGCTGACGTTGAATTCCATTGGCAGAAAATCCTTACAGAAACTGTTACACAGCTACAAGCAAAAAAAAAGCCATTAAAGCTCACTATAAACCCTTATGAGCGACAGTGAGGCACCACCCTATCACGCCATAATATTAACTTGCCAGCGGAAAAGTTCTGTTTTATTCTTTTCCGTTTCACAGTGTCTCAGACTCAGAAATTTCGCGAAAGAAAATGGCCTGGATTTCTATCTTGAGAGCTTCGAAATACGATAGAAAGCATAACGAAAGGTACAACTCCAGGTCCGATAATACAGCAGTTCTTCTTCAAAGCTGGTGGTCACTTTCTACATGTGATTCTTTCGACTCATATGACACGTATCTTCAGAAATCCCGTACTAGTTGAGGACAGCCCACACAGGCAAACTAACCCAAAATGATGAGTGAAGTGATCTTCGTAATTGCTGTCTGATATGATAAGTAGCACTAGCACAGCGCTATCCACTACAAATTTGAAGAACGACTAGAAGTTTAGCGATTTTACATTGTTACAAGGAGATGCCCGTTGCAGTAGGTTGTCACTCTCACACGTAACTGTTTTGTGAGCTCAATAAGTAGACAAATTATCCTCGCGACCATGTTAAAATATCAAGAATAATCGGAAAAAGATTCTTTAAATGAGGGAAACGTGCTTATATCCGGCATTGAACCAAAGTAACGTTTCGGAAGATACTGTGTTAGAAATAGAACGCGTAGATATTTTTGATGGCCGGTCATCTGATATGAAGAACAAATGAAGATGGACGAAAAGAACAAAGGAGTGGAACCTAAGAGAATGCAAGCACCCTCTTGGGAGACCACCCAAACGATAGGCGGGCGTGTTTGTGGCTAACGTCAATCATTTGCATCCGCATCTGGTAGGGAGTTTGAAATCACGGAATGGGCTTCGCGTACGTCATCAAACTCGAAGTATCCACCGTATATGACAACTGCGCAAAAGAGAAACGGATGGAAGCCATCCTGGGGCTAGTACTATCAGTGAAGGCGGGCCAACCAATATACAAGTGAGTATCCAAGATAGTTTTCAGCCTCGAAATAAAGCAGTAATGACTACATTCTGGATACACTAACTTGCGTCATACGTCCACTTGTAGAACAAAGGTGACGACGGTTTCCGCTCTTCAATCAGTAGGCAGCTTCACGTTGGCCCAAGCTCTGTTTTGACATGTGAGCTTCCAACTATGCTCCAACTTAATGCTGTTGAATATGAATGCACATGGAAAGTTGCTAATGATTTAACAATGATAAAGGGTTCATAAGCGAATAACGGCGTCAAATTCTCACACTGTTCGTCGTTCCAGCCTACTCCAAGCATAAAACCACCATAGTAATAGTCTTACTGACTAATGCCCTGCTAGCTCAATAGTTACAACCTTTTCTTCTGCATACTGCTTCAGAAACAACTGAATGGCCGAGAACATCGTCACGTCCGATTAATGAGAACTAGTGTGAGGCTCGTTTGGAACGATAATATGCGCGATAACTATTGTGTATACACTGTTAATACAATTATTTTGTTAATCCTTTGGGGACCGCAGTTGATAGCAGGCGGCACCGCGTCAGTCACTGGCGCGACAGTCGCAGGCAGTTAGCATACGCAGGTCGATCGCACCTACAGATGCTGCCTTCCTGCCTTGCCCCGAGAAGCGGCGCCACCACTACAGTAGCTGGGTGAGATGCGACGTCGCGCGGCGTGCTACGTTTCGTAGAACGTGGTCTTCAAAGAGTTAACAATGTTGGCCGTGAAAGGACAATCCTTCGTGTGACATTGGCACTTCGAACGTCAATAGTATCACGGCATGTTTTACCGCCTACGAATACCTAGTTACTGATGCTTGTTGGCAGGTTACAAAAGTAATTGTGCATACATTTACTCATATTATTTCGGTTTCATCCACCTTCCTCGTCGATCAACTCGTCTTACGAAAAAAAAAAAGCTAGCGAAGGCGCATCACCGATATTGCACACCAGCTACACCGCACAGATGGGGCATCGTGCGGCGAAAAAGAAATTGTTTGAGCCATTATCAGTTTTTACTACTCGAAAAAAAGAAAATCGATTACTATTTCGAACACATGGTCTATTTGGTCCTATTGCCGCCGGGCATGAAAAAATTTCATTTCCATAAACACTTTTGGGTCCATAGTAGAGAAATACCACGATTTTCGTTCAACGATTTTGTTACTTGAAGTTTCATCTTTCTATTTAATTCTCTCTTTCTCACGTAAAGATATTTTGTGGATTACAGTTGTTACAGCTGTTAGGATGCTGAGATAAGAGCAAAAGTCGGAGAGCCTCAGTCCACGACAGGTCTCTCCAAATGCTCACATGCTTTCCGAGCGCGGATAAAACTCTTACTTTGCATTTTCTTTGTATTGATATTGATGAGTGACTGCAAATAACAACGTTAGAGTAATCGCCTAGAAGAGAGAAATTTACTTTATGTATAATACATATGTATTATGTAATGAATCGATGTATTTACTGAATAAAATAGTTGATCTGTTTGTCTTTCTCGGACAATTTTGGGTTTCAATATATATGTTCATATGACTACTATATTCGGGGCAGTATATATATATATATATATATACTGTATTAAATATAGTATATATACTATATATTATATGTATATATATACCAAATATAGTATATATACTAATATACTATATATATATATATATATATATATGTATATATACATACATATATATGTATATAGTATAATGTGTATATTCATTAATGTACATATATATCGTGACTTCTCACCTTGAATCCCTGATTCAACCCTAATTTGTTTAATAAACTGAGGGCATTCGTTAATTACCTGAACTGCTTTGACACCGCCTGGCATATTGACAATGACAGTCCTATCGCGGATACCAGCTACAGCCCGGCTAAGCGCTGCCATTGGAGTGTGATGCAAAGAGCGAGAATGCAGCGCAACCTCCAGTCCTGTGCAGCGTCGATCCACGACGTTGATGGTTGCCTTTAGAAAGAGGACAATTAATGCTAAAGTGAAATTTTTGCCAGGTAATCCAAAATAGATTCTCCTCATCTCGTACTCGTATGAAAGTTACAATATTAATTTGTCTGGAATCGTCAGCCTCTTGTGACCGTAACCGACAACAAATCAGCTGCCTTTATTTTGCAAAAGTTTGTTTTTCACTACAGTCTCACGAGATTTGCCTATAATTATAGTTTGTGATCTCTAGGAAATTGGACATTTCCTTGAATTTTGGTTGAGTCATTTTTTCACACTCTTAGAATCCTGATAATATTGGGTCATGATCACAATGCTTACACGAAACGCCGCTAAACTATAGAGAAAATCCCCGAGTATGTTCGTCGTTTCCATATTGTTTCTACCTTGAAGTACACGTTGCGGAATCTTAAGAATTGTATGGAAAGAACGTATACACATGGCGGGGAAAAAAATTGGGAGGCCGTTACATTGCGCGAAATATCGAGAATAAGGAGAAACAGCATTCTTTCAAAGTGAAACCACTGTACAAAGCCACAAGGAACTGGATTCTGCATATGATCCAACGAAAAAACAGTGCGATTTCCGTCTTGGATACAAAAATTATTCTCATCATATATCAACATATGTCAATATACTAACGATCACTGTTACCAGAAATGAAAGTGAAGATTTTTATGGATCCATTCGCACCGTATCTAAATAACAATCTTTATTCAAAGTTTTTAAATATAAAAATGCAAACTCCTTCCTCTGTTTCTCATAAAATTTGAGCATAATGAAAGAGTCTCCACAAACTGAAGAATTAGATGTATTTTTACATATCGTGGGGGTACCACAGATTCACACTTCTCGCTGTTTCATATTCGGATAGTACCGCCGGCAGTTGAATTTTCATGTGACATTACAACTTGGAAGCTGCCGTTGTCTTTTGTCGACGATATCTCAAGTGAAAGTACATTATGCTTCTTACATTGCCTACTAAAGCGCTTTTAAGCTAAGCTATGGCTGCTTGTCTTTGTAAGTTGGATGGAAACAGTGTATCACCACTCGAATCACTATTATGAAAACAGTGATTTCTGTCAAGCAAATTCCCCCATTTTTTAATCTACCGTTCGAGAATGATATAACGAGCTCAGTCGTTCTATACATTTACCTTTCACACTTCTGCTGTCATGCAATTAACACGTTTACTCTTAACCAACTATTATTAGTTATTCTCAATTCAACAAAGGAGAATAGAATTGGATTGAATACAGCTGTCTCGTTTTGCCTTAACATTGTGGCAAAAAAGTTTCATTCGAATCACGAATGTGAGTGGACTCACTTAATACATCAGTACATCACAACATCACAACATCACAATACATCATTTTTGATCGAGCATTGACGTACGAGCTCTAACATCAAAATGAGCAGAAAGAAAATTCCTTACCTCCGGTGTAACGTCTCTTTTTGAAAATCCGGTTCCACCAGTGGTTATAATCACATCTGCAAAAGATGTAATCTACACTATTCATGGAAACTAACAAAATAATATTTTTCATAGCGCTACACCTCACCACTGCATTCGCATCGCTCGATCAAAGCTGCTTCAATTAGGTTGATTTCATCAGGAACAACCACAGTCGATACAACTTTGTGATCGCGTAATCTGAAGATAAATCACTATTTTATCTGGTACATTTCTCATATCAGAAAGAGTTGTTGAAGAGACTTTTTTTTCGCTGGACAAGCAATTTCTCCTAAATTATTGGAATTTATCCAGAAGCTCGAATCTCTGCGAATTCAAAAATGTACATGTCACCCAGAAAACCTTCTTGGACCGCTATGGCGGTTGAAAATGAAATTTTATTTCGCACGCATCCCACATTATTGCGCGTATACTTCGCTAGAAAAGGCTTTCCTCTAGGCTAGTGATCGTTCGACAGCGTGTGACAGTTTCAAAAGTGCACTTATTTTTTGAAAAGGCCTCTCTGTAGCGCTTTAGCTAGGGATATATTGTGTTTCACAAAGCCGTGTTTTCCGGTAGACAGAGCCCTTACTGTGTTTTACTAGTGTTCAATCGAAGGATAAGCCCGTGACTCCAACATTGCGCTTGCTTTTGAAAAAGTTTTATTGCACTGTATCAGATAAGATAAGATTCAGCTGGTACTTCTTCAAACAATCACCAAGACCGACTGTCTATTCACCTCGGCATGCTTCAACATATCCTAATTTTCTTCTTAGCCAAACACGAGGTGTCATATACTTCCTTGTTCATTCAATAGCTGACGTTTCGGCCCTTGGATGAAAAATTATATGAACCTCGTATTTGGCTTAGGAAGAAATTTAGGATATATAAGATTTAGCCTTAAACAAGCCGCGCATTGCTTGTCGGCCAGAGTATGCGAGCGGATGTGGATCGATAGACCATGTCGGCGCAAATTACACATGTAGCGCAATTTTTGTCATAAAATTTGAGATGATTTCCGCTTTGAAGAAAGCTTCAGATATCACATAAAACTCTGATACCGCAGGGTTTGCTCTTCACGTTTAGGTGCTTTCGGTGCACAGGCTTAAGTGTTTAAGTTTAGGCTCACTAGGGGGTTTTTTGTCAAAGCTTAGGCTTACTAGAGGGTTTTATTTAGCAAAAAAAAAGAGAAAATGGAAAGCCTAAGCCTACAAATCCATAGAACAAAGTTTCCTCTACATTTTGAATACAAAAAACCTAGATACTTCTACGAAATGGAGAAAACAAAATTATCAAATATATAACGATAATCTGTGTGACGTGTATAAAACATAGTTTTATTTGTCTTGATACAGCGCTGTAAAAAAGCAAGCCCATTTTTGGAATCCCGAGACTCACGTTGTTCAATTGGTCAGTAATAGTTCAAACAAAGAGCTCTGCTTAGCGAGATATAAGCGCGATAATGCGCGAAGCGTGTGAAACATAACTTTTTTGATGCTGCAAAGCTGTGAGAAGGCTTTTCTAGGAAAGAAGTTCGTTTTAGATTATCCAAGTTTAAAGCTTTCCAATAATCACTAAGCATTTGTGGAAAACATTTCTCCAGCAAAAAAAGTCTCTCCAAAAGCGGATTCCTGCATTACGAACTTTTTTTTCATGAATGAGAGTGGTGCTTGAGCAAATCTTCTTACAATCTCCTAAAAGGACCCACAAACTAGGGTATTCCATAAGGGAATTCGTTGATTGAATGCGAGCAGATGTCGGGTAAGGAGTCGACTCAGCATTTTACTTACTGATGACCTGCATCACTAAGCACTAGTCAACACCCCACTTCCCTAAGCAGTATCAGTATTACTATTTATGATAAGGTGGCTACTGAATACCTGTGAAGTAATTGAAGAAAGTACTCACAAAGTTGAATTCTTTATCAAATTCACAAGAGCGGGTCCACTTAGGTCCTTTCGTGTTCCTGCAGCGCATGAGTCACTAACTGCAAATGAAGAATGAGTTGGTCGAATTGAGAAGCATAAATTGGTTTCTCCTCATAAGACTTTACAGCAGATTGAGTAAAAATGTCATGAGATGAAAGACTACACAAGGTGAAAAAACAAAAGTGGTAACATGTAAAATGCACTTTGGTAAAGGGTTATCTGTTTTGAAAACTATGTAAGTTGATCACCCAGAATCTAGTTGATCAGAAACGTTCAAAATTGTTGGAAATCGATAAAATTAAAAATTTTACCAACTAGAAGATAACTGTAATCATAATCACCTAACATTTCGAAATATGCTCTTATATAGCGGAAAAAATTTTTATAGTAAAAAAAAAAATTCTATGGAAGTGAAATGGAGAGTTGAAGTGAATACTTCTAACGGACTTAATGACTCGCATGTTTGAAGTTTTACATGAATTGTCGAGATTCAGTGTTGTGATATAAATGCAATTTCGGCAGCCATATCTGTCTTAAGGATGGATTAAGGTCTAATAGCATCCTTCTCAATTGTCTTTCTGTTTGTCATCAAATGAGTCGAGTCCGCTTCAATAAGTTCCTAATCGGTCACTATCGATGCAAGAGTGGCCCAATGGGTCCTACTCGATCTAGCAATTCGGCGACCATCAAATCTTTCAGCTGAGATTTTCGTAAAGATTTCCAACCAATGAATCCGTGATCTTGCTGTTCTGTGTTTGACATGCTATGGAATTTAGTCGCTAACGACCTCTCACTTCTATTGTTGCCCAGAACTAAAGCACCTAATTCACCTGATCTTCAAACTATTGGAGTACACAACGGTGACGTATTGAACTTCGGACACCCTTTCTCACTTTCATGACATGAGATACTTCCAGCATCGCCTTCTATACTGCGCGTTCAATAATACTACTGAGTGATCTATCAACTTGCGTGCGTAGCGACCAGCTGCTTCCCCCGACGACTACGATAGGCAAGAAGATCGTCGGATCGAAAAGGTTGGCACTAAGTAACATGTTCTTAGTTCTCTTAGCTAAGTCCACGATGCTCTTGAGAGCCTCCCGAGCAGTTTGTTTCTACTTGCTTAACTTTGAAACTAGGTCGTTCATCACGTTGAACTCCACGAACAAAACACAAGTGCTCTATGAAAAAATTCATACCGCTGAAATCAAAAAGAGCGTCAGAAACAGATCCGTTCTTCACGAACCGTATACCAAACTTTCCAAAATCGTTGTCACTTGCAACCACCATTCGTTCTGCTTGACTACTGCTTGGTATTATCAGAACAACATCATCGTTAGAGCAAATCTAGTGTAATTGCTTACCATCAAGTTTCACTCTCATGCTGTCCCATTCCAATGCTCGCATAACGTTCTGGTGGGTAGCAGTAAATAATTTTGGCAAGAGCGTGCCATCTTATGCGACTTGGATGTTAATACCGTTGAACAACGGTCATGATCCGCTTGTATTCTTTTACATAGGTCTACAAATACTTAATAGGAAAACCCTTGCTGTTCAGAAGCTCCTTGACTGTTCCTGTCCCAATTGAATTCGGTGCTTTCTTCAAGTCGATGAAAGTGCTACCATCGATTTTTTACTATTTGACATATTTCATTACGACACCCTTTCCTATGAGATTCCCAGATCAGTATTGGTGAATGGTCTTGCTCGTCGTTATAAACTCAATAAGCTACTTATGTTGCTTGTTACATTCCAACTCGTTGATCCCAATGGGACGCCCTTAAGACGTCCTCGTGAATGTCAAAACACCTGATGACCTTAGATAAGGTATGCTCCATTTCTGTAAAAGTTCTTCAAACTCATGAAGAGCATTTCGACCCAGTCTTTGTCAGGTATAGCTGACCTGGCTATTCGACTGTAGGCTATCGATCTTGTTTATTGTTCAAGGACATTGATGTTTATGGCTAAACTTGTGATGACGAGAACGCCAACGCTTGCTACTCCACTGCTATCACAATCATTTTCGCATTCCATGCGAGGTTTTTCAGACTGAAGATTCAGATAATGTTTCTAGGAAACCAATTAGAATTAGGCAAATTCATCTCGTTACCGTCATCCCATTAGAAAGAATTTCGTGAAACGGGCACTCATCATTAGCTGACACCCAGATGCGTTATTACATCTCGATCACAGAACGTTGTGATAAAAAATATCCAGCAAAATAAAATGATAGGAGATTTCTAGAATAAAAATTATTATGAAAAGCGTAGAACTAATTCAATGAAAAATTGCAGTAGATCATACGCAGCTCACAATGAGGGGCCATCACTTCAGAAAGAACTTCGAACAGAAATGAATAACTTACATTGGTGATGACAACTCCTATGTAAAATGTCGACAACTTAATTGCAGTGCTTCTACATCCGAACTTTAAAAAGATGATCTCAAAAGACTATCGCGTCGTGAGTTTACTGATACTGCCTACTAAGTAAGCACTGACTTCAGTGCACGTTGAAACCATGTTCAATTTACACCTCTTCATTCGATTGCTTCTATAGACTTCGTTTAAAACCAGTAAATTATTAATTACATAAAATGTTCCAAGCCTTTTTTGAGGCCCATAGGGCACTTATACACTAGACTAGGACGGACGCATTCCGCCCTTACGGGCTTATCAGTAGCACAGTGCCTTTCGGTTCAGTCGATCCCTTGGGGATACACCCCTACTCATAAAGAAATCAACGGCAAATAGTCGACTGAACCGAAAGGCACTGTACTACTGAGGAGCTTGTAGAAACGAAACGAGCCCGTCTAGTACTGTATAAAGCCTCACAAAAAACTCAAAACATGTTATGTGAATATCGCATTATATATATGTTCAAATTACGCGCTCCATTTAAGGGCCAGACATCTTGCACATCCGTTGGCGGAATAAAAAAACGCTGGAAAAAATTCCATACCAAATTAAAAATAACAAGAAAATTAGGAATCTCAAATCTCTGGGAAACTCCAAATTTTTGCCACCACGTTACCATTGTTGGTGCAAAAGTACGCACAACGAACGCTTCATAAGTTTAACGAATTGGGCTACAAAGCTTTGCCTCATCCACCATAATTACCGGACCTCCCGTCCACCGACTATCGTTTCTTGAGACATCGCGATAACTTCTTGCAGGGTAAAACGCCTCCCCAATCGACAGAATGCAGAAAAAGCTTTCCAAGAGTTTGTCAAATTTCGCGACACCGATTTTATGCCACAGGAATAAACAATAAAACGCCTCCCCAATCAACAGAATGCAGAAAAAGTTTCCCAAAAGTTCTTCAAAATTCGCGACAACCGATTTTATGCCACAGGAATAAAGAATAAAACGCCTCCCTAATCAACAGAATGCAGAAAAAGCTTCCCAAGTTCGTCAAAATTCGCGACACCGATTTTATGCCACAGGATTAAACAGACCCATTTTTTGCTGGAATAAATGTTTTGATTGCTGTGGTTCTTATTTGATCAATAAAGATGTTTTTGAGCCTAGTTATCATTATTTAGAATTCACGAAGCCAAAACCGCATTACTTTTGCACGGACCTAATATGTATAGCTACATAAAAAACAAGGGAAGTCACTGCTTGGGATGATTAACAATCTCAAATATTTTTGAGCTACCTTGATGAATTATAGAACAAATTCGTTCTTTTGGGAACACTCAGATTAACGCGGTCATCCTCAGATGAGACAGATAAAAGATAGAATAGAAATATCAGAGCAAACATTACTACATTAAGGTCATACCTGTGACAACCGAGAAGCGCATACTTCCTCACGACGAGGTTTGATGAGTCTAAATGTAGAGCAATAGAAGTTAATATTTATAGATTTCACAGAAGTAAACAGAGAGAACTGGTTCTCGAAATACAACGCGAAATCATTTCAAATCGTATTCATAGCTGACAAAAACTCTCCTCCATGTAATAGAATTATACATCTGCAAAATAGTAAAATATGAAAGCGATGCCATTGCATTTAGTTGCTCAGTAGTCGTGTTAACTTGTAAGAATTGAAACAGATATCAAACAGAGAAAAGCCATTCCGGATCACCTCTAATCCGTGGCGATGATGATATGCAACAATAATAAGCCGTTTATCGAATAATCTTCTAGTTTAATTGGGTTCATGTTATTGCAAATTCTGAACAAAGATCATATTACATCTCCAACTAGGTTTCCGAAATTAAATCGAAATTTCAAAAACTTAATTTTCCACGTAATCGAAAGTATCGAATAACATTAATTCAAGTATTCTGCGTCTGACTGGATGCACTTCTGCCAACACTTCGGCAACAAATCATTCCAGAAATCATCGGCCAAATCACGGGGTGACAAGGACGGATTTTCTTAAATCGCTTAAATGATTGTTTTTTGAACAATTTCACGCGGTCCTCCGGATCTTGGTTGATCGGCCAGACCAGTATCTCCATTGCGAAACTTTGTAAACCATTCATACGCCGTAGTTCTACCCACAACTTGACGACTCGTAAAGCAGTAAGTTGGGAATGACATCCCTGACGGTTCCATTGTTGGAGAAGCATGTGCAAAAATATACCAAACGATGCGTAGGAAAGTTCTGCACAAAATAGGTAAAAGAAAGAATTGCTCTTGTGGGAAAATTTTTTATTCTCTGGATCAAGTTCGGAAAAGTCTGGAATTTGAAACAATGTCTCTCATTGGGATGAAACAGTGATATATTAAGAACTCCATTCTATCCTACAACAATATAAAATGACAACTTTTCAAAGGAAGTATGGACCTTTACACCTAAAGAACTCTGCAAAAAACGATTTTCCTCTGCTTCCTGAACAGCGAGTTCAGTTCACACTGAGCTATCATATGTTATAACATTGAGAAAACGGGTATCGCATTGGCTAAAGGTGCTCTGCTATACACACGTGGCTGCTGATTCTATTATGTGCCTTAGGCTCGCTAAACCTTCCTCCACTTCCGCCACCTTCACTTCCTTCCGGGTACGGCGATTTAATACTAGACTTGTCTGCAAAACTGACGACTTCATTTATCGCTAAGCAACGCAAATAAGGCCAAATTAGCTTTCAAATACCCTACAATGATTGGTGACGTCAAGTAGATAACGAATACTTCAAGGATCGATCGACGTTGAACGCTTTATTTTACATTTCATATTATACGATGCTATTTGCTCTCTTCGCCACATCTTCAAGTGAAACTGAGTCGTTCAACATAACGACTTTGCAATCTAGATAGTATTAAGTGTAGAATTCGGAGATGCATTACGAGCACGAACGGGGATTCTGTAACAATTTCGCTCCTCAAAAACATCGTTCACGCGAGATTTAGTCGGGACCAATGTTTCAAAAAGTGTTACCGAAACAGTCAACATTCGCACCCACCTTTTCGACTCTACGATTCCCTGTCTTAATAGTCGCGTCAGAAAGGTAAGTGGTTGCTACATAATGAAAATGTTTTTTGCGTTATGCAACGCACAATCGACAGGTCGATGCTAGGCGTATCTCGTATCCCGCAAATGAGAAGGGATCCAAGGCTCTAACATACGACGAGGAAAAATCAAAGACCACCGTTTTACAGGTCATGTCATCGACCATCAGGTGAGCCGATGAGGTGATGCATCTCCACAGCAACCGATGGATGCCGTTACCGATTCCTCGGGATGTCAAACCACAACAAGAAACTACCGACCCGAAGATCTGATTGTCACGAAATATGTAAAAAAAGGGCACAGTATGTTTGAGCTGTTGGGTCTAGTGCTATACAGGTGCCTCTTTCGTCCTGTTGGGACTCATCAGTAGCACCGTCTTTCGGTTCAGACGATCCCCTGAGACGAAACGATCCTCTGTAAAGGGATCGACGCCGATTAAAAAAATCACCACGAGTTTCATCAGTAGCACTCTCTTGCGATTCAGCCGACCCCCTGAACTTAGATAATCCTCTATAAAAGATGAGTCCCAATAGGACGAAACAGGCGCCTGTATAGCACTAGACCTAACAGCTCAAAACATGTTATATCCTGATCAGATTATATCATTCTAAGCGGGTCTATGAAAGAGCCGTCGAAAGGGTAAAACTGTGGAGAACTGATATCATGCTCAACGAAATCCTACAGCGAGGAAAACCTACAGAGCTGCTCTCACACGGGATAGGAAGGAATGGAAAGCCTACTGGAGCCCGCTCGAGTCACTGGACGATTAATGGGATGACAGGTGATACAGGTGATGTTATTGACGATAGCAGTCATTCAAATCTTAATTATACCACAAATTCAACCACCTGGCTACCTGTTCGATTGTGACCTGTGATCCTCTAGACGTTCTTATTGATAGCATCATGGACTGTAAACCAAGGGAAATGTTGTAAGAGTGATCGTTGTACTACGTAAGCCATCGATCTCTACGGCGTTATTGAACGCAATATGTTGACCAGAACCTGCCCTTTTGATATGACCGTACGCAGTGATATTTACCATTTCAGTAATGTCAGGAGATCTCTTTGCGCACATCGATCATTAACTGCTTAAACATCTAAGAACGACTTGTTAGGTATGGCTGGTTGAAAAAGCATATCAGAGAGCACATTTTGAAGACAAGAGGCACAAATGATATAGAGAAATTTCAACAGGACAAAGAATGAAGCAGCATGATCCGAATGATTTCGTACCTTCCAAAAAACTACTACTCAGAGGCCATTTGGAATCCAATCAGACAACGTTAGCTACAGAGGTTGGTGTGCCTTCAAACTGTTTCTTGATGAGAACCGAGACTATTCTATCATCTTTTTGTGGGCTCTGCAAGTCTTTACACTTTTCAGACCAACTGAGTTTTTATACAGCATTGATTGCAATATATGATATTTATCACAGGATATACGCCAAGAACTTCGGATTTCGAGGTTGAGCCTTTCTAGAATGTCCCGCGTTCGAGTCCAAATTAATATCCGTTTTAAGCAAGGATGGAAAAGTGTGTCAAGCAGAAAATCACCACGGACGATGAAGTGAGAAACTACGAGCTCGACCTCAATTCTCTTTGTTGCTTCATTGTTTCTGCACTTCCCAAAGCCGACTATCGACCAACCTCGGCATAGTAAGAATAGATCAATAGTTTTTTCCGTTGAGCAGTTCCGAGGTGCTAAAAATAGTCCACGATTACTGTACTATTGACGCTGTATTACTACATTGTATT
This sequence comes from Parelaphostrongylus tenuis, assembly GCA_019055375.1. Lineage (NCBI taxonomy): Eukaryota > Metazoa > Nematoda > Chromadorea > Rhabditida > Metastrongylidae > Parelaphostrongylus > Parelaphostrongylus tenuis. The sequence goes on along the minus strand of JAHQIW010000957.1, from coordinate 15,455 downwards.
GTTGCATTGCAACACTAATCTTCGAAAAATACTATTTTTAACACCTCGGAACTGCTTAACGGAAAAAACTACCGATCTATTTTTGCACTGTTGAATCCGTCTGAGAATAACTCTTTCATAAAAATATTATGTGTTAACTTGCTACTACTAAACCAAATGTGCTCATGAAAACAGTGGACACCATTGAGTACATGAACAAATTGAGATAAGACGGAAGACCTTTGAACTCTCTAATCTCATTTTGTCAAATTTGAACACATTTTCAAGATTGGAAGACTAAGAAGACAAACTGAAAAAATAATTAATTAACGATCTTTCAAGGCGATCACAACAATGTCGACTTCTCATCAACTGTCAATAGTTTCTTGATAACTACAGACAACATCTCAGAAATTCGATACTACGAATATTGATGAAAAGAGATCTTTGTCCAACAAATTTAGTATTGGCAAAGTTCATTTTTTTCAAATAAACCCTAGTTTATGGTTGAGAATTTCGGAAAAAGAATCCAATTTCCATCTCACGCGACCTATCCTTAGATCTACGGTGCAAATTCCAATATTTGTTCCATTCGATTCGTTTCCTTGCAACCATCTTCTACGAACGTCTTCGAACCCTCGATGTGTAAGTTTGGTTGCTGCTTGAAAATAATCATTTCCGCCATGAATGTCGCTAAATGCTTCCCAGATATGTCCCTGGAGTCCTTAGGTATCCGCGCCAGAGTCCTAACACTTGTTAGGGCAGTGTGAACCTCAAACAACTCAGGAATAAATTCCTCAATCCCAAAAGGACGAGAGGCTTGTTGAGTCCACAACTTCTCGGAATAACAAGGTGGTTAGGCGGCTGAGATCGACTGATTATCAAGACATCAAAAAATTAACTCAAAATTTTTTGAACACTGACTACGTAGATGGAACTTCGCTTTTCAAGCGTTTCGCATCAAAGGAAAAGGCGAAGCATCATAATCTCTAGGAAATAAAATTTTCATTTTGATACGATATGAATTTATATCTTTTGGCACAAATCTACAGATTGTATTGATGTCAATCCCAATACGCAAAGTGAACGAAGAGATGATGTGTGCTCAAAGCTGAAGTCTCGATTACTTCAAGCACGTATGACTTGGAGAATCACATCATTGTCAGTAGTTGCGATAAATGAGGCCTTTCTCAATATCCAGTACTTTCGGAAAAGCGAAAAAAGTCGTGGATAATCTTCTGAGGAATTGATGTTCTACCACTGGACTTTAAATAGCACTGTAGGTAAGTGCTCAAAAGAACCATGACAGCTATCAAGACACTCGATGTCAACGGATCCTTTTTCCAAAGAATCCAAAAAAAAGGAAATACCTTCCGTAGATTATTCACTATTCCCAAGAAACTCAAAAGTTGTTTACGACAGGAATTTATCCACACGTTATTTACATATTAAACAGATTAGTGTTTCCTGACGGTAGTAATAAAGTTTTTCTGTACAGATATACATTGCATATAACGTACGTGATACAAGCAATACAAAAAAATCAAGAACTCATAAAAATAACAATAAAAAGAACAAGTTGTGAAGGCCAACAAGAATCAACTCAGAAGTTATTAGTTATGAGATATAAGATAGATATTAGCCTGAAGTTTATCAATGATCAATTCAGAAGATAGCAGTTACTTGATATTTTTTTATTCACCATATACACTTCAACATTATTGATTCAAAGTTTAGGTTGTAGGATGATGTCAAGAATTTGAGCGCATTATCCGATTCTAAACTAATATTCCAAGGCGAGATCAAGATCGGTGATTAGCAGTGATATGTCTTCTGAATTCTTCTGCTTTCCAATTATGAACTTCGCTTCTATTCTTACGAAATGATAATTTGAAGCTTCTCGGATTGCACAGAAAGCTTTCGCGGTTCCTGTGTGGTGTTGGCTTCTTCTTCTTCGTTGATTGCCTGCAAAAAACTGGATAAGTTTTCATTTCTGAGAAAAACATTGGAACTATTGCAAGACACCGAGCAGATGTCAGGCATCGAAATCAATTTCCTCTCAATTTTTCAAAACATCTGGACGAAGAGATACCAGAGGGTCTGATAGCACCACGTGTACGAAAGAAGTACAAGGATAGAGTTAATTCTATGATTCTTCCGTCTAGCAGCTAATTGTGACGAGTGATTGAGTGTTATGAATGCAATATCAATATCAATATCATGACAAAGGGTTGAAGTATTGGATGTTTATCAAATTCTTAAGAAAGAATGCGTCATGAATTTGATTCTATAAGGTATCATAAACGATCGCATGTGATGCAGCGCCAGGGGTGGTGTTCTTCGCCGAACACAAGGTCAATGGTTAGATTTCGCGCTCATGGTTTACCACCATCCATCCCTACGAGGTCGGTGGACTGGAGTCAGACTAGTCTCAGACTTGTCTCGGAGGATAAGCAGCACTGACTCAAATAGCGGGAGGCCACCGCGATTCATTGTAGCAGCCAGAAATGCATTCAATCACCCAAACGAAGAAATAAATTGAAGACGATGCATCATGCATCCCTCAGGGATTGATCAACGCCGAGAGCTTCATCCTTTATTCTTTTCTAAAGTATTTCAAAAGTAGTAGAATTCATATTCGGCTGATCTAAGATGTATGTATTTAGTGTTTCTACAATACCAAACAAGTCTAGACCATTGCAAGAAAACTCTGACTATTACTACCACCACTAGAGGATCAATTCCAATTAACTTACTTCAGTGCCTCTTGATGGGCTTAGTCTCTGCTTGATCCTCTCAACAAGGCTGGATGGTCGATCTTTTGTGTGCCTTTTCACGCGTCGCATTGTCACTTCTCCATTAGGATTATTGCTTACTTCTTGATTTACATTACCGACTGACGAAAAGCGAGGGCGAGAGCGTACCTGTAAAGAAAACATTAAAACACAAGACAATTCGCCGCTCATATAAACATTATTGCTAAGCTTCACATAACGAAGAACTGCCTTCGTAAATCCTCCTATTGCGTTTGGGAACTAAACTATGAAGCAAATTGTGGGGATCTTTGAGCGTCTTCGGATTGAATTAATGTCAGCTCTTAAACGCAGTAGTTTGCAGTCCCGTTTCATACAGAAACTTAAAGATATCACCACTTTTCGTTGACAGTTGGACTGTGGATTATTGAATCCCATTCAATCTAACTGAATTAGCTGCCTCTTTCAGAATCACAGTTCACAAAATTCATTTTTGGTTCAGTTGATCCCAAAGCTTATTTATCACGTCACGTACAAACATTCGACAAGTAGTTAAAAGCAAATCAAAACAGAAGTGGCGAGACTCTCCGAAAGCGATTTCTTGGAAACGACATCAAAAAGTTCCACAGGAACCAATCAAAAGAAGAGGACTATCGACTTTTTTGATTTTTGTCGTCTGAACAATGTTAAACGTTTCAAATCACACTATATTCAAAACAGTTCAATTCGTACTCATACCAGGGCATGCATTCTTTTCATAGAGCTCCCATTATAGAGATAAAATTTGAACAAAAGGAATTAGCTTGAGAATCTCTTGAACGGTTAAGAGCAGTCAGTAAACTAAGCGATAAAAACCGGTCATCTATCCAGATGATTATCGCGCTGAAGGTGAAAAGCGAATGATAACAGCTCTTAACAACTATTAAGACATCCACGTGACCTTGTTGACAACTAAGATTTAGATCTAGGGAGTTCATTTGCTATCCAGGACTTGTGTGAATCATTCCCTCTATGGAAATCTTTGACAAGGACTACTTTTCTGCACTATTTGCGCCTAATGCGTAAGATCTGATCTTTAGTTCCATTCTTGGCAAATTTATAATTACAATCGTCCTTGAAATGCCAAAGAAGGCTGCTGTGTATTGCTGCATATTGCGTAAAAATATCCGTTCCACCAACGATCTCTATTGCGGCCAATCATGTTATAGTCTTTACTCTACGCACGCTTATACCCGCTACTTGTTATTACTTAGAAATAGTTTTAAAAGTTAATATAAAGTTTGCTATATATAGAGATCATCTTGTAATCAATATATCTATTGAATTTTCAAGAAAAGCTTTCAAATGTGTTCATGAAAAGAGAGAAATATGAATGCTGCGTTAGAATGATGAGAAATTCACCTTAAGATTGTAGTTATCCTTCTCTTCTTTAACAGCTTTGTTTAATTCTTGCATAGAAGCCGAGCATGGCTTGAACTCCGGCGTCTTCTGAAAGGCGAAAAATTCGCCTAGCATGTTCGTAAGCGGATCATTAAGCTTCATTTTTCTGTAAAAAAAAGTAAAATCAAGTGCGATAGCAGTATAGTAGGAGCACGGACAATACCATATAATCGAGTTGATGGACAATGAAATCAAAGAAACTGCTTTTAACTATGTAGAACGCAAGAAGGGGCGAAAATCCAGTGTTGTAAATTGAACACTTCATAGGAGAAGACTTGGCAATTCCGGACAAAAGCAACAACGACATAAACAGTTGAGGTAAACCGCCGGGAAAATCTCAATCAGACAACCACTCTACCAAAAATAAAGAAAGCTTGAGCTCTGGAAAACAGTCGATTGAAAGGCTACGTCTATATAATTGAAACAGCCGCAAGCTTCGACTGAAAAATAGCACAGACAACATTTCATTTCGTCTAGCCCTGATATGTCTCCCGTTCCCTACGATCTGCAAGAGTGACTGGTGAGGCACGTGGCTCTGATGAGGCGAGCGAAATCGCCTAAACGTACGGAGATTTCATATTTTTGTTTCAGGATAAAACTCGAGGATCTGAGAGATAAGAGGGAAACCATAGGAATGGTGAAATAGAACTCTGAATGAGGGTGTAGTGATATGTTTTACAATCAAAGAAGTAATGAAAAAAGACAGAAATATATTGGTTGAAGTGACTGGTGATAGCTTGCTGAGTGAACGAACACTCCAGTACAATATCGTTACTCCACGTAATAGGTGTCGCTTTATAACCGCACGTGAACTCTCCGCCCACATGGTCTGACGACGTCATCAGTGAGTACGGTACGGTGTAATAATTGTTCTAAATTTCTAGCGGTTTTCATTTCGATTTGTGAATTTCGTCACGAGCTGATATATATATAAATCTGTTTAAGTTGGAAAAACAAATTATTTTTGTGCAATTTAAAAAAGAAGTCGCACGTGGACCGACGTACTAATTGACAGTTATGTACTACGTTCCAACATGAACATAAATCATCTAATAATACAACACACCAATCATCTACAAAAAAACGTGACGTTTACAGAGCATTTTGTGATAAATAATGATTGATCTCTCCACGGAACCATGAAACGACGAACGATCCTTCATCACATGATACTTAGGAGCTTTTTACGCCCGACATTCTGGAATGCAGAAGGATGGTTTTTCAAACTTATGAAGCACGAAACCCAAAGATTGCTTCATGGCCTCGTAAAATTTTCAATCCGAAAAAAGATTGAGTGGATCAGACGAATAGTGCATGAATTATTAAAAATCAAAATCGTGCTTTGAATGACTCAGCAGCTACAAAGGTACAAAACACCCGCTGAGCCCGCTCTCTCTAATCCTAAGCACGAGGAAGAAGTCTTACAAGGAAAAATTACGAATGAATAATAAAGTAAGACGGACAAATCGTAAAATCTTGAAATCTTTTGTTGTGTTGAACGTAGAGCAGGGGCACAAAAACAAGTTTGTACGTCACATTGTTACGCCCAGCACATAAATTCAAACACGAAATGATAAGAAGGACAAGATGTGAAGTACTTCTCAGAACGATTTGTGGTGCTTATGATTCATCTTGACAGCTAAGAACACGAGAAGCTAAGCTATTGAATTCGATATTTTTATGCTTTGAATTGAATGCCAAAAATACATTTATAGATGCAAAGCTATTTCGGACAAAGTGTGTCGAAAACCAGGATTTACGCATACGACTGATGCCAAGAAATGGTCATTTCATCGAAGTTTATTTATTACTTAGTTATTTCTCGTCTAGTACTTATCTTCGAACTAAATACATCAACAACAGGTTAGTTGAAACAATGTTCTCAAGATAAGAATTTTGTAAGCTGTCCTCCAACTAATTCCGAATCGAACATGGTATTATGACGGCAACTCAGAATACCATGGAAACACCAAGTGAGAAAACACTTTCAAATGCATAGAGCGCACATGGTTCGATTAACTCTCATTCGACATATGAGTCTTGATGAGTAGCTGGTGGCCTAAACTGATGGCAAACATCTCAAAGCGATAATCGAAGCAGTTTATAGCTACTTGAGATGCTGCAAAAGTTGATCCATCCATACAACAGTATTAAGATGGATAAAGGATAAAAGCACTCGGCGTTGATCAGTCCCTGATGGATGCGCTATGTACTCGTGTTCAATTTTTAACTTCATTTGAGGTGATTGAATGCATATATGGCCTTTACAATGACTCGCGGTGGCCTCCCGATGGGCCAGGTCAGTGCTGCTTATCCTCCCAGACAAGTCTGAGAACAATCTGGTACCAATTAACCGACCCCCCGAGGAATGGATGGCTTGGTGAGCCATGAGTGTGAGATCTAACCAATGACCTCGTTTGCGACGCAGAGCACCTTGAACCACTGCGCCACATGGGCACCTAGAATTTAGAAGACATTCTGAAATCTAGATGTTGGTATTACTGCAGTCAGAAAAGTCGAAAGAACACCAGAAAAACAGTCTTTACGCAGTTCGCTATGCTGTCATTTTACAAAACAAGACTGACAATTTTCTTAATGCGTTGTGACAAGTGTAAAAACTGTAATATGAATGAGAGCAGAGGACGTTCAGAGCAGTGATTTAATCGATATAAAATCCTACTAAACAACATCAATGTTTCAAATCGCTGACGAATCAAATTGAGTGAATATGACAGATACCCAGGATGCTATAAGATAAATTGCCAGCACGGAAACGGAAAAATACAGATGGACAATCGACGAAAAACTGTTGTGTCCTGAGGCATTGTTGGATAAAGTACCTGGACTTGTGCTGTGCTCCATTCTATCGCCTTCAACTCTACTCGATATCATTGCAAAGCTCACCTTGTAGGGATAGACGGCTGTGGTTATTTAATCCAGAACTTTGTGGCTTCGAAAAAGATGATGGCGTCAAAACGTTAAACATTGTAAAAATCTATAAAACAATACAGTGAAGATTGAATGTAAAAGAAATATATTTATCTATAAATAAATATCTATCTATCTATATATATATATACATATATATATATATATATATATATATATATATATACGCATAAAACAATACAGTGAAGAGTGAATGTAAAAAAATATATATCTATATATAAATAAATAAATAAATGTATATATATATATATATAAATATATATACGAATAAAACAATACAGTGAAGACTGAAGTAAAAATCTTGGAACAATACGGTGAAAACTGAATGACTTGCAGAGAAAAACAACAGTGATTACCTACCCCAAAGTTCCAAGAAGATTCGGTATTGTAACACCGTTCAACTGAGTTTTTTTTCAAACTGGATTGACAAAAATTTGTTTGAGCTGAGTTATGGTGACAAAAATCTGCCATCCGAGATGGACCATCATTTTTGAATTGAACTGATGTCCTTCTATGCTGATAAAACTGATGCCCTAGGTTGGAGATTTGAAAAGTGTTCCATAAATACTTTACCAGGGACGATAAGACAATCTCTTGACAACACCAGTCACGGCAGGTGGTTAGCACTAGAAAATCCAGTTTGGTTTTCAGTGACACTAGTCATCCAAAGAACCTCATGATTCCTCCATAAAAGTCCTTTTAGAACTGAAATGAATGCAAGGATAGGATTCAGAAGGGATTGAAACAGGAGTATATCCCGTCAATAGCGATAGCAAAACAAATTACCGTTGGATACCCTCAATATTTTTTTATATCAAACGCATGAAGGGATAGACATATTTGCAATATACATATATAGGGATAGACATACTTGTAATAACAAGGAAATCAGATATATCCCCTTAAGATAACGTTCGATGGCGTTTGTCTGAGGATGGCCGATATTTTCTCAATAATAAAAATAGCTGATTATTCGGTAATCTATGAAAGACGCTTGGTACTATCGTTTAATGGGTTGCAGATAATGTTTATAGAATGCCCAAACTATTCTGAACACGCATAAATCTCAAATCCACAAAAAAACTTGGAAGGAATTCCGGGCATCCAAAACTTGAATGAAATGGGGGAGCCGTCAATTAACTATACACTTGGGTTCGCCATTTATTTGTTTCAAAAACCTGAACTTCTCAAGAACGACTATTTCATGAACCTTGAATTTACATTAGCTCATAATTTACTTCTTGATGAGCCAAAATACGAGTTGTTATGACAAAATTTATTTCGACACCTAATGTTTTGTTGGATATCCTCGTCTTCAGAGCATGGATGGAAAGATTAGTTTGCTACGTTGTCTTCCGTAGACAACCTAACCTTTCCAGACTATAAAGGATGCATATTTCAGCGCACCTTCAGGTGTCAAAATAAATTTCCTATAAGCGCCTCATTTTTTACTCAGCAAAAAAAACTGTGAAGTATGAAACCCATGATGTCAATGGTTTAGAAATTCAGTTTGCTTTATTTTGATTCGAAATTCAGCTTAGCCGTTTCAAAAAACGAAGAAAGTCACTATATAGTTTAGTGATGATTAGTTGATTAGGAAACTGTTTACGAATTTAGGCGACTTTGTATTGAGTTTGATAATGTTCACTATTAATTGAGATATGCTCGTCTGGAGCTGAAAAATTCGATTATTTACAGGCATGGGTGCATTCGAACTATTGCACCTTGTTTCTTATGTGCTAATGGATTTACAGTTGATTATACAAATCACCGTGTCCATGGTGCATTTTGGGCAATGTGCATTGATATCATTACATTTTTTTAAACTCTTCATGGCCTTTTCACTTTTGATGAGCCATAAACACGCAATACTAAATGAGGAGCATTTCACAGTTCGCTTGCGTCAACGTTCTCGGACACGATCAAGGTCGGGTCACATACCATGAAAGGTTTGAGCAAATAAGTAATGAGACAACTTGCCAAAGGTGATAGTGGAATTTCCAGTGATTAAACATTACAATTCAAGCTTTCAATAATGTGCTTTCCATGCTTATATATATACATATACATGTGTACATATTTGTACATATATATATATATAATATATATATATATACGTATGTGTATATATATGTGCATATATATATATACATATATATATGTATATATACATATATATATATATGTATATATGCAGCATATGTATGCATACATGACAAGAACTAGCATATTGAAATACATTCCAACACCACCATTTTACTTTGATCTGAGAATTATATGACGTATCCCATTTTTTCAAGATACGAGCTTTATTATCCGATTATACACTAACGCGGAGTGATACGTCGACGACACTGCCAAAATGATAACAATGAAGACCAACTAATCGCAGTTGACATTGAGAACCGGTCTTAGGAATGCGTAACTTGTGGCGAAATCATAAAGCGCTGATTTATTCCACCATATACTTTATAGCTGTAGTCTTTACAACTATTCGTAGAGCATCGAATTCTAGTTCTTCTTTGAAAGGCACATTCGAACGATAATCAGTGACTTTAACGACTCCAAAAGTGCACGTAGAATGCAACCCGAATGGTCTACGCTTCCAGAATTCAATAAAGACAATACCACATGGTTTTCCTTATCCCTAAAACTACCTAAGAAGCATGTCCGATTACAATAAGCTGGTCCAAAAGTGTTCAGCTCTTCGTGAACTTTTTATTTTCCAGTAAACAATAAAAAATGTGATACACATGGATTACAAAGAACACAACACATGTAAAATTTCCATATCAGATAGTAACATATAGTGCGCTGTTCATGTGCTTCTCACTAGCGCCATGGCCGAACATGAGATATCAGCAACGTCCAACATTAGCTTTTTGATGTGCTTTCCAGCGGCACTGACAAGCGATTCATCAGATACTTCGCCTAATGAACGCGGAAACGGTGCACAAGAGTCTAGAATGACTGAGTTAAGATACTTAAGTCAAGTGCCACCGATAAGTACTGAGATAGCAAAGCAATAATGACAATTCATTTGCTCCTGAATTTCACAAAAAATGTAATACTTTTGCTCATAATGTTGTTTATACCACTTTGTAGCTTAGCTCTCCAAGATACTGACAAAGGTCTTCAAATCTCATCACAACAAATATCACGATAGAAACTTTCGAAATCTTGGTGTGATGGTCAGATAACTTACTCAACGTGATCACTACCGTCTCCAAGCGATAGTCGACGTCGTTCAAGAAACTACTCAAGGGTTTACATAACTTGACCGGATTCACCAATTAAAAATCACTAGTCATAAATGGGTGTCACAAGAATCGGACGAAGCATAAGGACAATCTTACAGTGATCACGCTGCTCTCGCTCTGCTAGAGAGAAAACTATTTCGATTGAGCGGCGAAAAGTGAAAATAGAAATGACAAGTTTCAGTGCAGTGCCTAGACCAAGACACTAACACGTTCTCAAGTTAGATTTAGATCAAGATGGTCACGATTAATCCGGAACAGCTGAAATAGTCAACTGAAACCCAAAGCACTGCGGGTCTGAAGAACGTGAAGGAGTCGAAACGATAGCCGAATAACTTCTATAACTCCCGTCGTGGATTAGTCAATCACAGAAATGGTAATCAGTTCAACAGAATTTTATAGTGGTGTTAGACAAATCGTTTTCACATCAAACAGAGTTGTACTACTGAACCACTTCACATTCACAACACTGTAGCCAACCTGTCAATTTTTTCACTAGCTTTGATAGACGCCTTATTGAGAAACTGGATATTTTTCATGAGAAATTGTTGGCTCTATATTTTGTCACTCTATGATGTTGAAGTAAAGTTCTTATAACTTGACAAATATGTACACATACTGATAGTTCTTATCAAGACAGTTTCAATATTTTAGTACTAAAAAAGCCAGTGTTTCTGTATTGAACGGGTAATACTAATTCCTAAATTTTGGTCTTGTTATTGTCGTGAAATCAAAATTCACTTCTTATACCTATAGCCTTAGGTATAAATTCGTGCAAACGCCACATCGACTCACGTCTAATTTTCCACCAAACTCGATGTGAGTTGACATCAACTTATTCTGGTAGGTTTCCCGGTGTCGCTTCACAATAACTTCTATTAGTTTTCGACAACTAACCTACTTTAGAAGTCTAGAACTTAATCGAATTGCGAAGAAGACGCTGAAACTATCAATCTGGGCACATAAAAATTTCTTTAGAGTGCCTTCTCTGTCATTCAAAGTGTTATCCAATGTCCTATTAGAATTTTCAAGAGAAAAAGGTGTGAAACGAACCCTAAATTTCTAAGACTGTATAGCAACTGTATCAGTCAGAAATGAACATATTCGCAATCTCGCGGGGCTGGCCAACATTCAAAATGCCTCACTAATAGTGTAATTTTTCTACGATAGTTATTCTATTGCTCGATTCGCAAAGGGAGAGAATGCTAACCCCTAAGGGACGGCTATCGAAATTGAAACGCGTACAGCGAACTGTGCGGATTTCGTTATTTGATGGGATTTCCTCCCTTTTTTTTGCAAAGTTTTTGGAAAACTTGTGAAATTTTGAAAGAACAAGATTTTCGCTACTCACTCATATGCTTTTGGTTTAGTTGTACGAGTCTTCTCTAAAGAAAAGCGCTGGTTTACTACGCACTCATACTGATCTTGATATTCAGCCAATAATGCATTTTACAAAAGGGATCACAGAAAAATTTCTTAGTTTTACTCTTCCCTAGTTTTATACAAGACCCAGGAGTCATCACAGTAGATAAAAGTGAAGAACAGCTAGCATGTTCATCAAAACCTCTCACTATAATCGAGTTTATACCAATAATCCGTTTATTTCCAACTAATCAGAGTTGATGTATGTGAGAAAAAAGTCGAGAACTTATGAAAAGTGGAAGAATTCTCAGCGGAAAAAACAACCGTGTTTGAATTAAAGGCTCAGACATCGGCATTATTCAAATTATTGGTCAGAATTAGGTATCTCGAGAGAAATATTGTCGGTACATTTCGCTGTATTCCTTTTTAGGTTTTAGTAATGATTCGACGGCCTGAATATCGAGAATCGAGAAATTTTTTTATTTTCAAATGGTTTTCATACTGCACTTCGAAGGTGAAGCAAAATTTTTCTTTCACATTCAAGTTTCTTTCGCTGGATAGAGGTTCTCATTCAGACTTCCAATAACCGTTCGATAGCACAAATCAAAACGATCTCAATGACATGCTTGACTTGTTATAGCTAAAATAATATTGAGCTTCACACTCGGTGCCGTGTCGATCGCGCAGCGCAATTTACAAGTGGCGTGTGGTGCGCTCCGAGTGTAAAACACAATCTCTTAGCTAAAACGACGCACTAAGAAGTCTTTTCCAAAAACTAAGCATATCCTAGGAATTCTTAAGATCTGCGCTATCTAATGGATATGAAAGTCTGGGAGGAAAGCCGGGTCCAACGAAAACTACTCAAATGTGCAACACAATCTTATTCCTGCTGCGAGAGCACTCTAAGAGGTTTTTTCTCTTTGAAGGCAATAATGTAATTGAAATTCCCGAGATTTAAACTATCGACTGGTCATCGAAAAGCAATGGCTTGATACCGATGTTGGGCGATCCATCCACATACTGGTGGAAGGCATACGCACGCATGTGAAATTCAAACCTAATTTAAAAGTTGCAGCGCAATGAAGAGTTTTCTCAGAAAACCAAAACCACTATAGAATTCTCCAAAATTCGTGCTATCGAATAACAGCTCAACTTTTGAGGTAAAGCTTTGCCTACCGAAAGACGTTGAGTGTTGACTTACACTTTCTTTCCACTCTTACAAAGTAATATGAAGACCTTTCGAAAAATAAAATAACCTTTCGAATTCTCGAGACTTCAGCTATCGAATAGCTACTATGTCTAGAAAGAGTGGAAAATACGTTTTTTCTGAACATGGGCTAATAGAGAAAATACCGTATCGTACGCAATGTGAATGCACGCTCTTCTTACACTTGATCGAGCTACATGTTAAAATTACCTCCGCACAGACCTCTATCAGAGATGTTTAGTTGTGAAAGATGTGCTTTCAAACTACGTTCTCGCAAGAAAAGCGATACAAGTGCACAATAGGGGATATAAGTTTGCTTATTTTTTTTTTTTACAAGAACGTGGCATTATCGCTGAAAAACGAAAGATTTCAATCAAGAGAAGTAGTCACTTTTTTTTATTTTAAAAAAAAGCCTTGAAAGGTCCATTCGTGATATTCCATTCTTTATGTAACGAAGAGAAACCTCTGACGTATATAATAAACCCATAATCACCAACAAACCACCTATGACGTCCAAGCGGCAGGGTAACATTTTAGGTGTGAAATTTGATCATCCTTTCGCTCTTACAACGTTCTGTGATAACCTTTCAAAAAACAAAAGAGATCATTAAAATCCCCCAGACTTGGTTTACGTAATGACCAATAAGACCTTTGTGAAGAGCCATATCGAAGCCCGAGCAGATCAAATAAAGCAGAATGAGTGTTTTGTTCTCCTGTTATAACGTAATGAAAAATCTTTTCCAAAAATCAGACATATCGCTGAAATCACACAGATTTCAATTTTTTAAAATTAATTCTAAGCTTTCGAATAATTACCAATTGTCTAAGAAAAAAGTTTCGTCCACCGAGAGAGACCTTTAAACGATCGTGTACCTCGGCTGGTACACGTCGTCTGTTAGGGGTTAATAAGTGCTTGGAATGGCCTTAGTGAACTTCAAAAATGACAATGGAGGGCTAAAATCAAAGAACCGTGTAATCGACTTAGTACCGTGTCGTGAAAGATATCACTACAAGATCGACACCAAGGACACTACAGTATCCATGCGGGCATCACTATGTTAAGTAACTGAGGACATCACTGCATTCTGCTGTAAGAAACTTTATTGCTTAATTACTTTATCGTTTAGATTACGAGTTTCCAAAAATTAAAAAAAAAAACTTTATGAGGTCCAGGAAAAAATAATTCGTCTGGATAGAGTGAGACAAAATCTTCAAAGTTTTTTTTTCGTAAGAAAGACGTACAAGACTTACGGGTACATCACGAGAGAATGGAATTACGTCACAAAAAACCTACTAATTTCGTAGAGTTGCCCATTTTTGATGACGTAACAAATGAAATGATGTTCGACATCCGCAGGTTCTTCTGTATCGCCCATTCTTGCAACCTCGTCGTGAGCACTAGCCAGTTGTGTACCTATTCAAAAATTAAGTTAGCCATTAATATATTATGTGCTACAAAATGCACAACACTAGAAGTCTGAAACGCATTTTTTCTTAGGTGCAAGCAAATTTGTACTTATGAGACTTTCATATAACATTTCAAAGGATGGATCTCGCTCGACACTAGCACAAACAATTTTGCTCATATGTGCAAGAGACAGGCAAAGAATAAAGAATCGTAAAACACCACGACCGGCACTTTTCTCGGCAAAAAGAATATTCCGATGAAACTTTATTATTGGAGAAACACTAAGACAAGATCTTTACCAAAGAGTCTACTCAATTGTAATCATAACTCGATAAATTATTCGATTCTCTGCTAATTCGTGGAACATGAGTTGCTCCAAATTTCACCGAAGACGCACAACTAGATGGAAAAGTATTGAGAAAAGATGAACGATGATCGACATCCAAGCGGAAATACACCAGTATCAGATGTAATATTCAGTGACGACGCTTTTAATAAAAAGAACCCAAGTTTTGGCCAGATGTCCACAGCTGAGAAAATCTTGCGCTCGATCCCGTCACTGTTGCATAAATTTGATACATAAGATATTTCATTTTACCGCTTTTACAGAAGTGTTATGATGTTATAACTATATACCAAAGATTGCTGAGTGAATTACAAAACTCTGATCTCCAGGTGAGAGTAGAACTCGCATTTCAGCTATCTATAGCGCGTTACCATAACGACACTAAGGCGCTTGCTCTGCCATCACTCTCCTGTGCATAGATTCGAATTCCAGTTCCATTACAAATATATACTGAAGTGAAAACAACGAAACGTAAAACATCTAATCCACTCATTTCCTTGTTCGTCAACGGCATTTGAAAAAAAAACTAATGGCAACATTCAAGAATCTTCACCTATTCTTGGTTAAGTTTCCTGAACCTTGACCGCTAATGGCACGAAAAAATTGAATCACGTAGAGTACCTCTCAGGTAAGCATCAATTATGTAGTAGTTTCGTCACTTGATCACCTAAAGCAATACGGAGCACGCTTGTCACAGCTCTGCATGATTAAAGCTACGCATTGTTAACAAGGAGTCCAGGAAAAATGTTCTGCT